>JAQNDB010000841.1:36033-64599 GCA_029204045.2 Tillandsia leiboldiana
TGGAAGCAGCTCAGGAAGAGGAAGAAGTTTGCTGAAGGTTGCACCGCGAGATCCAAGCAGGGAAAGAGTTCTTGGAGCAAGTACGGGCCTATTTATAGGCTGGGAAAACAATGGATATACCCAAATATATCCTGGTTCGAGCGCCCGAATCATTCGAGCGCCGAAAACCGTGGGCACACCACCGCCAATCAGCGCACGGACCGTCACGGTGTGTGCCACGTCTCGCAAAATAGCGGACAGCAAAGCCGGCCGCTAGCCTTGCGCGGCATGGCCCCACCCGGAAAGCCGCCACGTGGCCGCCCACGCGCACGGGAACAACGCGTCAACGCGCCACAGTGCGCGCCTGCGCCCCACCGCCTGCGCCTCTGCGCGCACGCATCCCGAGGCACTCCCCAGCTGCTCCGTGAACCGAGCGTGCTACACCGTGTTAAGAATTTGTTTCGGCGTATTTCGTGAAAATGGTTAAGTCTTGAAGATTGAAGATAAAGAAGTATGGATCATATACCTCAATCTCAAGTAAGAAGAATTCAAAGATCAGGTACGTTTAACTAAATAAATTTTGGTGAGATCCGAATATTCTAATAGTGTAGAAACACTTGGATGGATTTTGAATCACATAAAAATCAAAAACTGGAAATATTATGTTCAGGATCCGGAAACAAGTGTATACAGTCCGGCCCCCGAACATGGCTTAGTTGGGTGTTCATGCGCAAATCCAGTCCGGAAAACATTGGTTCAGTCCGGAAACGAACGTGGATTTTGTGGAAACTGCATGAACAAGTGCGGACCGTGGATCTTCAGTCCGACCCCGAACGTGGAGTTTGCAGAAACTGCATGAACAGTCCGGACCGTGGATCTTCAGTCCGGATCCCGAACGTGTGTTTTTCTGGAAATAGTCTGTTTAGCTATGACAGTCCGGACCGCACTATCCAGTCCGGACCGTCGTCCTGAAAATTCCAGATAAGGTTAGTTTTTGATTCTTATCCTCTTCCAACGGTTTCTAACCTATAAATAAACCTACGATTCATTTTTTAGGGGTAATCCAAAATACGGTCGAAAAGAGATATCCACATATATAGAAGAAGAAGGAAATAACTAGATTAATTCTATGTTTCTTCATCTATATTAATTAATTTGATTCTAGGTTTTCATACTCAGATTTTGAGTAGAATCAAATTAATGAATACTTAGATGGTATTTCCGATCTATCTTTGATCTAAGTATTCGGCGGATTATCACCACCCAAAACAACGATTTTCCCAAATCGGCGCGTGGACTCGCGTGGCCTTGTGGATTCAAGGTGCTACCGCTCTTGTGGATTCGGAGCGAGGTACGTTCGTGGATTCGAGACGTGCTAACTGGGTGAAGACCGTGGATTCGGTCAGACGTCGTGGACTCGACGTTGGACGCCGTGGATTCGGCGTTGGACGCAAATCGTGGATTCGAGGGCGCGTTGCGGAGCGAGCGGAGAAGATCAACTCGGAGCGTATGGAAAAAGGATGAGTCGTCTGTGAGTGCGTTATATCACCTTGTACGTGTTATAATCTTAGTTGATTTCACCGTGTTATCGGTCCCGTGGTTTTTTACTCCTGGTTTTGGAGTTTTCCACGTAAAAATCTTGCGTGTTATTTTCATTTCCGCATTGGGTTTTTATTGCACAAAGATTTTTGAGTGTTTATCGTTACACCTATTCACCCCCCTCTAGGTGGTTTTTTCCCTATTTAGATCCTTATTACAGAGGTAACCCAACAATTGGTATCAGGCGGGAATAGGGTTGTAAACAATGGTTGAAGGTGGAAACATCAACAGACCCCGTTCTTCGATGGAACAAATTATGCCTACTGAAAGTACGGATGAAAGCCTTTTTAATTTCCATCGACGAACGGGTGTGGCAATCTATCGAGTTAGGATGGTCAAATCCAACTGAAGTTATTGTTGATATTCACACCATCAAACCTAGGTCGAATGGACCAAGGAAGAGATTGACTCATCTTCTTACAATGGCAAAGGAAATTAACGCCTTATTTAATGCCTTGTCTCAAACTGTGTTCTCTTGCGTCTCGGCATGTGAGACTGCGAAAGAAATCTGGGATGTTCTTCAAGTTACACATGAGGAACTAACCTGTGAAGATTCAGAAACTGCAAATGCTTACGAGCAAGTTTGACTCTATTTTCATGGCAGAAAATGAATCTTTCACAGATTACTATACACGATTGCAAGACATCGTAAACACATGTGCTAACTTGGGAGAGAAAATTACAGAATTAAAATTGTAAGAAAGATTTTAAGAACTCTTCCTGAAAGATTTCTTTCCAAGGTTACGGCCATTGAAACTATTAAACACCCGGACGAAATCAGTGTAGAAGAATTAGTTGGTTCATTACAAACATATGAAATGACATTTCCTACTAACTATTCTTCTGGAAAAGCATCTACTTCTAAGTCTTCAGGTTTTGCGTTGAAAAACAACAAAAGAAGAAGACGTGGATTCATCCTCCTCAGACGATGACGAGAACCTATCTATGGAGGACTTTGAGAAGCAGCTTGCTCTCTTGACAAGAAAATTTCGCCGAAACTTTCGAAGGGGTAATTCAAGTTAAAACTCCATCCTTCGTAAAGTCGAAGAAAGGCAAGGTTTTTCAAGCCAAAAGTCGAGAAAACAAGAGAGTTTTTCAAAGGATAAGAAAAGCTCAGAGGGACAAGCCCATTGCTTCAAGTGCCGAGGGTATGGCCATATCTCAACGGAGTGTCCAAATAAGAATCGTCAATGAAGAAAGCGATGCAAGCCGTCACTTGGGATGACACCTCAACGTCAAATGAGTCATCTTCAAGTGATGAAGAGAATAACGCAATGGCGTTCCATGCATCCACATCTTCACCCTTCATGTGCTTAATGGCAAGTACATCCGGTTCATTGTCCAACTCCTCCCAGGTTGAAAAAACTGCAACGGACGACGAATCGAGTAACTCTGAAGGTGAAGATTTTGCTCTAGCATACCATAAACTTTTGAGGGAGTCAAAGAAACTGGCTAAGCAAAACAAGGGGTTGAGGGGGAGATTGCAGGATCTCGAAGAAGAAGTAAAAAGGGCAACTTCTCTCTCGACCAGTCTTGAAGTGGAAAGGGATAACCTGATATAAAGCAAATGTTTCACTTCAGAGAAAAATGAGCATTTCGAGAAGGAACATGTAAAAATGGTTGATAAGCTGGTTACTTCATAAAGCCTCTACTCCGAGGCCCGACAGGAAAAAAATGGAGATGACGAAGACCCTTTTCCAACTTAAAGATGATTTACAGAGATTTTCTTCTAGAAGGAGCAAAGTTGGATAAGATGCTTGGTCTTGGTCAAACAAACCGTTTCGGCCTTGGATACAATCTAACTGAAGACAATCTTAGTTCGGTTGGGACAGTTTTTGTGCCCCCGTCGGTATCTCCTCCGACGACGACGGAATTCACTACAATCAACGACAACAACTGTCACGCCATGGGGTCGATACTGCGACCGGGCCGCCAACAGATCCGCCCGCCCATACGGGAAGCCCCGTATAGACGTAGCGACTAACCTGCAAAGAAACATCCTACACTAGCAGATATCAGAGCTGAAATAGTAAAAGCTAAACAATAAACATGAAGTACAACTATCTCTCAAGTATAAATATAACTACAACTCACAAATATACAGACCAACCTCACCAGAATACAAGAGTCTCTCCGAAACGCAGAAAAGAAAGGTACAACTCGATACTCACTACAAAAGTCACTCGGTCCATAACACACTCCAAAATAGTACAGGGGTACATCTACTCTCACTCTGATGACGACAGGAAGGGAACTATCTCGCGACTCCCTTACCTCGGTCTGAAGGAGCTGGATCAGCAACAGGAACAGCAGGAATCGGAGCAGAAGTCCCTGGGGGAAAAAGACACCACGACGGGTGTGAGAACTACCTCCCACAGTAGTTCTCAGTGGGTGCGCCAACGAGCCCGTACGGTCTGCGCACTAAGTCCACTAGAGGCATAAAGTAACATATGCAGTGCTGTAAGGAAAGCTGGGAAAAGGAACTCTACAGCTACTATGCTCTATCTAGATGCTCAAAGAGTGGAATAGAAAGAACATGATGCCACAACTAACTCTCATCTCTGATCACCCAATCTAAACTGACTGCCTCCTCGGGTCCAGTCAAACCTGCGCCAACCTACTGCCGTTACGTCCCGGAGGAGCGGACTTACGTAGGACGCCCATGACTGCCAAAACTAGCTCAGCCAGAGGGACAAATGCAACGACAAGTCGCGATAGTAAAGCTCAATCTCACGCCGGTTATAACAACCCGATCTCGCCTACTCCGGAGTGGCACTCGAGGGGAGCGACCCGCTCGAGTCAAAAAGTAACCCATATCAAGTATCTCTGTAAAGTATCTCTGTCAAGCTCAATGTGGCTCATGTAGGCTATGATCCAAATCCTTGATCAACAAGATCGGCTAACCAACAAAATCACTGTCTCACTCGCTGGCTGGAATCTACACAGCTGAGACTCACTGTCACTCTGACAGCTCCCAAGAACCCAGATCTACCATCACTATCACTCTCCCAAAGAAATCAGATCTACAGACTGCTATCAACTCCACTCGGTCCCCAGACACGAGTGCAAATGCATCCCACAACCACCCGACTTCTCGGCCCACAACCCGGGCGAGGAAAAGCTAAGTCCAGAGTGGAAAGTATAATACAGTGAGGTGGGAATGTCTAGAGCAATAAAGAAACCTAGCCCAAGTTGAAGTTTTCTACAGTCTGGCTGAACATGATACATATGACAGGGGTGCTAGGTCAAGTTTCAAGATTTCAGTAAATGACAAGATGTAGGAATCACAAACAGATCACAAGATTCATCAACTGATACCAAGAGTAATAACATTTAGTTTCCACATGCTTTTTAGTCCAATAACTAACATGCATGATCCTACATACATAGAATTAGCACGCAGTCCATAGATTTTGAAAGCAAGGTCACCCACCTGAACGTGCTAACTGTCCGGGGTCGTACAGCCAAGAAAGCCCAGAAACAGTCAAATCACAAAATCCACCAAGCCAACAACACGGTAGCGGTGCTCACAAACTCCTGGGTACAAAACATATTCCAAGATTACACTTTATTCCACACAATTCCAAGTTCCAAAAATTCTGTGATGAACAGTCCCTTAAACACGAAAATTCCACCTAGAAAACATCCTCCAAAAATTCCAATAAAAGTATGAAGGCGATCCTTGCGAAGAGTAGATGTCGATAGACTCCTGAATCGTCGATATCCGATGTCCGGATGAGGAGATAAAAATCCAACAAGCAGGTGCTGTCCAAATCAACCATCAGCCGCAAAGGGGGTTAAAAACGTACCCAAAACCCCAAGAAAAGCTCAAAACCAGAGAAAGTGGCCAACATGAAAATTGTAGATCTACCTCTGGTGAAACCGTCGCCGCAGAAATCGTCCAAAAATATCTTTGAAGTAGCTCTATAGACCTCCCAGACTGAAGTGCGACGAAAATGGGCCTCCAACAGTAAATCGTCGCTCCGCACTACGATGCAGAAGTCGTCGACGTCGCGGTCTCCAAAAATCCTGAGCTTCCACCGAAGGATGCACAAGAGGAAGAGGAAGAAAAAAGGTGAGGGGTTCAAGGGCTAAAGCTCTCGGGAAAAGCCACAAAAATGAGCCCCAAGGGCCCTATTTATAGGCCTCACCCGAAATCAGCCCAAAAAGACAAGTCAACCAAATTCGGGCTCAACTTTCGGGCGCCCGAAAAGTTTCGGGCGGCTACAGTGTTGGGCCGGCCCAACACTGTTCACGCCCGAACGCACCAAATGTTGCCACGTGTCCCGCCGAACAGGAAACAGCGGTGTGGGCCACTCGATGGCTGCCACGTGTCCCGCCGAACAGGAAACAGCGGTACGGGACCAATCGCTGCCTGCCACGTGTCGACATACCGCACAGTAAGGCGGTTGGCGCCCGCCAATGAGCGGGCGCCACGTGTACTCCTGGCTGACCCGCCGACCGGTCGCCGCACGCGCCGGTCACGCGACGTGGCTCCACGTGCGCACGCAGCCCGAGGCACCTGCCGCGCCTCCCGTGCACCGCGCCTGCTGCGCCCGCGAATCAGAGGGTGCCATGTGTCCCCTGCACCCGGTCCACGCATCTCACTTGAAATTCCGTGGACCGCGCCGCGTGCACCGACCAACCGGAGGCTGCCACGTGTCCCCCGCCTTGGTCCATGCACCGCCGCGCTCACCCGATAGACTGCGCTCCCTGAGCCCGCCAATCAGGCGGTGCCACGTGTCCCTGCGCCGGGTCTGTGCACCCCGCCGCACTGCTCTGTGGACCGCACGCTGTAAACCGGCCAATAATAGGCCGCCACGTGGCATGCCGGCAGTCTACGGCCCCTCCCATGCACCAAAAACCACTGAAAACTTCCGGGAGTCCCTTTTTGGGCATCCGGACTCAGAATCAAACAAGCAAATAGCCGTTTTCAAGCGTTTTTCCGTGCTGAATCCATTTCCAACCTATGTTTGGCCTAATTCTTTTAAGAAATTTCGGCAAACCTAGCCGAAGGCCAATACAGCAAGTGATACCACACAGGGTCCATCTGTGGCATCCCATTGATGCACAATGGGCCAAATACACCAATACCAGGTGTTTTAACAGTGGATTCATCGGAAGAACGTTGCATAGGAACCAGGGCCACTACATCCTCCGCCACTAAAAAGAAGTTTCGTCCCCGAAACAAAGTAAAGTAAGACAGGCATACCTCAACCGGAAGTCTCGAACAGAAAAAAAAAAGGGGTAGGCATCTCTCATCTCTGTCTTCAGCTCCCATGTAGCCTCTCGCTCCTCGTGATTGCTCCACAAGATCTTTACATACAGAATGGCCCGGTTGTGCAATTCCCTCAACTCGGCAGGTGCCATCCTATAAGGTGCCTTGAGATTGGTGCGGTTCCTGGTACCACATCAATCACAAACTCTATCTCCCTCTCCGGCGGCATAGTCGTCAACTCAGGGGAAAAGCATCTGGGAACCCGCGGACAACAAGAATATCCTTGAGTCCCAGTGCCGTCGCAGGCACCTCCACAATCGTCGCCAAGAAAGCGGTGCAGCCTCTACTCATCATCCGCCTGGCCCTCGCCGAAGAAATCGTCATCGCAAAGAAGGTGCTCTGGCAGCCTCTGAAACGAACCCCTCCTGTCCAGGCTCGCGGAGGGTCACCGTCCTCTCTCTGCAGTCTATAGTAGCATAGTACCTCGACAACCAATCCATACCAAGTACAACATCAAAATCCTGGAGCTGCCGCAAGACAAACAAGTCTGCCGGCAGAATCCAGGATCCCAACTGCACAGGGCAAACCCTACAATGCTCCTCGACATGCAAGACATGATCTGGTATCTGAACCTCTAATGCATGCGATAAAGAAACTACCTCTATACCATGTAGGGATGCAAATGCTCTACTGATAAATGAATGCGATGCACCGGTATCAAAAAGAGTACGAGTACGAACTGCAGAAAATCAAAATAATACCTGCGACGACAAGCTCCACTGCTGTAGCATCCTCAACCTGAGCGGCATAGACTCGACCGCTAGGTGCTGGGGGACGTCGCTCTGGCTGTCGCGAAGACGATGAAGCAAAATCTGGCCCACCGTAGGCCGCCGAAGGTCCTGCCGACTGATGAGGGACAAAGGGTGCCGAAGCTGAGGAAGGAGCTGGATAACCTGCTCCGGGGCACGCCCTCACAAAGTGACCGGTCTGTCCACAACGGAAACATCGGCCTTGCCTCTGCGGGCACTGGGTCGGTAGGTGCGGTCCTCCACAAATGATACATCGGTCAGGGCGTGGCTGCCGTGAAGTCTGCTGCTGCTGCGAAGACTGCTGCGGCCGAGGTGGTCGACGCTGCTGCTACTGAGACTGACGAGACGCCTCTGATCTCTGCCTACTCGACTGCCCCTCCTCCAATGGAGCCGGGCGCTTCGCCCCAGGAGTCACTACGGGGGCTAGAGTCACCTCTGCCATCACTGCCTCTCCACTCTCCATATAAAGTGCCTGCTCCATCGAGGCCTCCAAAGTCTGTAATCTGCGGGAGCGGACGAACTGATAGATGTCCCGACGCAACCCTCTCTCAAACATGTAGATCCGGTGGGTCTCATCTCTGGCCACGTGGGGCATACAAGCTAATAGCCGATTGAAATCGACTATGTACATGTGTACGGGCCTATCACCCTGGCGGAGACTCCTCAGCTGCTCCTCCAAACTCTGCCGAACACTCTCTGGAAAGAAGGCTCCAAAAGCATACCGCGAAACTCTGCCCATGAGAGAAGCTGTGTCCCAGGCGGACCAGCTGGTCGCACACGCCGCCACCAGGCCTCGGCGTTGCTCTCCAAAAAGTGGGTAGCCAACAGAACTCGAAACCTCTCATCAATAAAAAGGCTCTCGAAAAGGCGCTCCATGGCCGTAATCCAAGACTTAGCCGCCCATGGCTCAGCACTCATACCCGAAAAGCGGGGTGGATCAAACTGGCGGAGCCTCATCAATAGATCCACCACCTCCAGCTGCTCGGTCGAAGTCAACAGTCCCGTCGTCCCAGACGGTGGCCTACTAGAAACCGGCTCAACCGGAACTGCCAGTGCAGGCTGCACAACCGGGGGCGCCACAATAGGCGAAGAAAGCACCGACGAACTCTCAGGGGGTGCTACAGTCGGCTGTGCCCTCTGCTCCATCATGAGCATCAACCGACCCACTGCCTCCTCCTGGCGTCGAGACGCCTCAGCCAACTGTGCCATCTGGGCACGGAGCTCCAGAACCTCGCTCTGCTGTCCCTGCCCCGAATCCTCCTGCTCGGGCTCAGAGGACGAAGGCTGTGAACGCGTCACCATCGAGCGTCGAGGAGGCATCCCCACCTGAGGGACAGAGCAAACAATCAGAACCCAAATCAACACTCGACCCAATCTAGCGAAAGTCAAAAGGCATGTCCCCCTTCCCGTAGTACTATGTTGTCTGCAGCCAACATAGTTGCCACCGAAGGAAGACATGTCAATCACTCATCCCAATCCGCTCGGGAGAGTTAGAAACCCAAATCAGGACTCTCGCTAAAAATCACGGCTCTCACGTGAGTCATCCTAGGGTCCAACCACAAGCCTAGGGTTCCTAAGTCCTCAAAGACCTACATCCTAGGCTCTGATACCACTTTTATCTGTCACGCCCCGGGGTCGATACTGCGACCCGGGCCCGCCAACAGATCCGCCGCCCATACGGGAAGCCCCGTATAGACGTAGTGACTAACATGCAAAGAAACATCTACACTAGCAGATATCAGAGCTGAAATAGTAAAAGCTAAACATAAACATGAAGTACAACTATCTCTCAAGTATAAATATAACTACAACTCACAAATATACAGACCAACCTCACCAGAATACAAGAGTCTCTCAAAAAAGCAGAAAAGAAAGGTACAACTCGATACCTCACTACAAAAGTCACTCGGCATAACACACTCCAAAATAGTACAGGGGTACATCTACTCTCACTCTGATGACGACAGGAAGGGAACTATCTCGCGACTCCCTTACCTCGGTCTGAAGGAGCTGGATCAGCAACAGGAACAGCAGGAACCGGAGCAGAAGTCCCTGGGGAAAAAGACACCACGACGGGTGTGAGAACTACCTCCCACAGTAGTTCTCAGTGGGTGCCGCCAACAAGCCCGACGGTCTGCGCACTAAGTCCACTAGAGGCATAAAGTAACATATGCAGTTCTGTAAGGAAAGCTGGGAAAAGGAACTCTACAGCTACTATGCCTCTATCTAGATGCTCAAAGAGTGGAACAGAAAGAACATGATGCCACAACTAACTCTCATCTCTGATCACCCAATCTAAACTGACTGCCTCCTCGGGTCCAGTCAAACCTGCGCAAACCTACTGCCGTTACGTCCCGTAGGAGCGGACTTACGTAGGACGTCCATGACTGCCAAAACTAGCTTAGCCAGAGGGACAAATGCAACGACAAGTCGCGATAGTAAAGCTCAATCTCACGCCGGTATAACAACCCGGTCTCGCCTACTCCGGAGTGGCACTCGAGGGGAGCGACCCGCTCGAGTCAAAAAGTAACCCATATCAAGTATCTCTGTAAAGTATCTCTGTCAAGCTCAATGTGGCTCATGCAGGCTATGATCCAAATCCTCGATCAACAAGATCGGCTAACCAACAAAATCACTGTCTTACTCGCTGGCTGGAATCTACACAGCTGAGACTCACTGTCACTCTGACAGCTCCCAAGAACCCAGATCTACCATCACTATCACTCTCCCAAAGAAATCAGATCTACAGACTGCTATCAACTCCACTCGGTCCCCAGACACGAGTGCAAATGCATCCCACAACCACCCGACTTCTCGGCCCACAACCCGGGCGAGGAAAAGCTAAGTCCAGAGTGAAAAGTATAATACAGTGAGGTGGGAATGTCTAGAGCAATAAAGAAACCTAGCCCAAGTTGAAGTTTTCTACAGTCTGGCTGAACATGATACATATGACAGGGGTGCTAGGTCAAGTTTCAAGATTTCAATAAATGACAAGATGTAGGAATCACAAACAGATCACAAGATTCATCAACTGATACCAAGAGTAATAACATTCAGTTTCCACATGCTTTTTAGTCCAATCACTAACATGCATGATCCTACATACATAGAATTAGCACGCAGTCCATAGATTTTGAAAGCAAGGTCACCCACCTGAACGTGCTAACTGTCCAGGGTCGTACAGCCAAGAAAGCCCAGAAACAATCAAATCACAAAATCCACCAAGCCAACAACACGGTAGCAGCGCTCACTGTCACGCCCCAGGTAGAAACTGCGACCCGGGCTCGCCAATAGATCCGCCGCCCATACGGGAAGCCTCGTATAGACGTAGCGACTAACCTGCAAAAGATCTCTACACTAAACAGATATCAGAGCTGATAAGGTAAAAGCTGGATAAAATAAATACAACTCTAACAAAATATACAACCAGAGTCCTCACCAAAATACAAATATCTCTCAAAATAAGAAGAGTACAACTCAATCCTCACTACAAGGTCACTCGACAAGAACTCTCAAAAAGTAGGGAGGTACATCTACTCTCAAGCGACAACTGGTAGGGATCTATCTCGCGACTCCCTTACCTCGATCAGTCGGGTCAGCAACAGGTGCGGCAGGAACTGGAGCAGAAGAAGAAGTCCCTGGGGAAAAATACACCACGACGGGTGTGAGAACTACGTCCCAAGTAGTTCTCAGTGGGTGCCGCCAACAAGCCCGACGGTCTGCCCACTAAGTCTACTAGAGGCAAAAAGTAACAATGCAGTGCGGAAAGGGAAAAGCTGGTAAAGTAATCTCTACAGCTACTATGCCTCTATCTAGATGCTCAAAAGTGGGACAGAAAGAACATGATGCTACAACTAGCTCTCGACTCAAATCACCCAATCTCAACTGACTGCCGCATAGGGTCCAGTCAAACCTGCGCCTACCTACTGCCATCACCTCCCGGGGGACCGGACTTACGTAGGGCGTCCGTGACTGCCACTAACTGGCCCAGCCAGAGGGACTGTGTCCGTGACTGCCACTAACTGGCCCAGCCAGAGGGAACACTGCGTCGACAAGTCGCGATAGAAGAACAGGCCCAACTCCGGAGTGGCTCTCGAGGGGAGCGACCCCACCGAGGAAAGTATCCGCGTATCTCTGTCGAGCTCAAATGTGGCTCATGCAGGCTATAATCCAAATCCTCGATCAACAAGATCGACTGTAACCAAAGGAACACTGTCTCACACACAGGCTGGAAAACTGCACAGCTGAGACTCACGGTCACTCAAAAGTAGCTCTCAAGATCTCAAGTCTACAACCCAAGTCACTCTCCCGAAGAAACCTGGTCTACAGACTGCTAACAACTCCACTCGGTCCCCAGACACGAGTGTAAATGCATCCCACGATAATCCGACTTCTCGGCCCACTACTTGGGCGAGGAAAACTCTAAGTCCAGAGTGATAAAAAGAATAGTGCAGTGGGAAAGTCTAGAGCAATAAAAACCTAGCCCAAGTCGAGGTTTTCTACAGTCTGGCTGAACATGCAACATTTGGCAGTGGTGCTAGGTCAAGTTCCAAAATAATTAATAATCAACAGCTTGAAGGGAGCAAGATAATAACCTCAGGATCATCTAACTACAACAAGATCATCAATTCATACATTCTAGCATGCTGTACAACAAACATTAAAATATGCAAGTCCCTAAAGCTAGAATTAATACACAGTCCGCTGATCTTGACAAGAGGTCACCCACCTGATGCGCTGATCTGTCCAAGTCCTAAAGCTGATAATACCATAACAACAGCAACTCACTATCCAGTATATCCAGTACAGTCCAAAATTCCACCTGGGTTCAACATAGGCTATAGTCATACACAAATTCCCAAAAATCTGCCCAAAAGTCTCATGCTGAATTTCAGCTGTACAAATGCCAAAATATCACCTGCAGAAAGTGTCCAATAAATTCCAATAAAAATATCCCGGCGTTCTTCGCGTCGATAGCTACGAAACAAGTACCTGCACGCCCAAATCGGATTTCCGTAGGCCAAGATATAAATTCCACAACACGGGCGCGCGAAGACATACAACCACATAACTGTAAAATCTTGCACAGATAAAAAGGAAGATGTATACCTCCGGGAAGATCTCAGGAAATTCCAAAAAAAATACCACGATGATCCTTGCGTCGAGTAGATGAAAAAAGTCTATAAGCACGTCCTGATCCGAGATTTGTGCGCGAAGATCTCTTCAAAAGAAGCTGCTGTCCTCACCAAAAACTCACAGCAAGAAGGGTCCAAATGAGCACGAGAAAACACCTCAAAAAACGCGAAATCTGAAAATGTATGAGAAACCCAAAATCGTAGCCTCACCTGTTACAAATCCAACAGCGAAGAAAACGCTCGAAAATATGGTCGGAGTAGGTCGGGGGAGCTCGTACACCGAAGAGCGACGGAAGAAACACCGAAGAAAGAGCGTCGCGCTGCGCCAAGAAAATGAGAATCTCGAAAAGCGTGCCCCCAAAAATCCCCAAACTCTGCAGATGGAAGTTTGACAGTGTGAGGATCAACTTTGGTGAAGAACTCCCTTCGGTTTGAGGCTCGGAAGTGCCAAAAAAATGAAGGAGAAAGGATTTCGGGCTATTTATAGGCCGCAGAAAACAATTGGAAGAATTCCCAATAAGTCCCCACTTTCGGGCGCAGGGGGGATTTCGGGCGGCTACAGTGTTGGGCCTGGCCCAACACTGTGCGCGCCCGAATTCTTCCCGTGCGGCCACGTAGCCCAGCAAACAGGCGGCAGCGGGCGGAGCTACTCAGCGGCGGCCACGTCGCGCGCCTCCCCGCCCGACACGCGTCCCGCACAGCGAACAGCTGTGCGGGGCGAGCCAAACGCCGCCACGTGTCCCTCCCCGCGGTCAAAGCGGGTAGGTGGCGCCCGCCAGTGGCAGGGCGACACGTGGCCCTGCCACTGTCGCGGTCACACGTGCGGGCAGGGCGCCGCCCTGGCCGCCTGCCACGCACGCGCCCCGAGGCGCCCGTCCGCCGTTCCGTGCGCCGCGCCTCGTGAGCCCGCGAATGGGGTGACGACACGTGTCCTGTGCACCTGGTCCACGCACCCAATTTAGGTTCCGTGGACCGCGCCGCATGCACCGACCAACCGCGGGATGCCACGTGTCCCCCCGCCCCGGTCCATGCACCGCCGCGCAAACTCTGTAGACCGCGCCTTACGGGCCCGCCAATCAGGCGGCGCCACGTGTCATGCGCCGGGTACGTGCACCCAGCCGCGGCGCTCTGTGGACCGCGCGCTGCGGACCGGCCAATCATGGGCTGCCACGTGGCAGCCGGCGGTCCACGGCCCCTCCCATGCACCGAATTTCAGCGAAAACTTCCGGGAGTCCCTTTTTGGGCATCCGGACTCAGAATTTAACAAGCAAATAGCCGTTTTCAAGCGTTTTTCCGCGCTGAACCCATTTCCAAGCTCAGTTTGGCCAAAAACCTTTTCAAAACTTTGGCAAACACAGCCGAAGGCCAACACAGCTGAAGATAACTCACCGGGTCCATCTGTAGCATCCCCTTGATGCACAATGGGCCAGACACACCGACAATAGGTGTTCTAAACAATGGATTCACCAGAAAAAGCTGCATGGGAATCTGGGCCACCACATCCTCCCCCACTAAAAGGGAGTTTCGTCCCCGAAACAAGAAACAACCAGACGTACCTCAACCAGAAGTCTCGAACAGGAAAGGATAGGTATCCCGCATCACCGTCTCCAGCTCCCAAGTAGCCTCCCGCTCCTCGTGATTGCTCCACAAAACCTTCACATAAGGTAAAGCCCGGTTGCGCAATTCTCTCACCTCTCGAGCGAGAATTCGCAACGGGCGCTCCTCGTATCCAAGATCCTCTTTGATCTCCAGGGAAGTGAAGTCGATCACGTGCGAGGGGTCGAAAACATAACTCCTCAAAGCTGAGACGTGGAAGGCGTCATGAACTCCGGCCAGGCGGGGTGGAAGAGCAACTCTATAAGCCACAGGGCCAATCCTCTCAAGTACCTCGAAGGGTCCAATAAAGCGGGGACTGAGCTTTCCCCGAACTCCAAATCTCCTAACCCCTTTCGAAGGCGAGACCTTCAAAAAGACATGATCACCAACCTGAAACTCAAGGTCTCGCCGCCGAGTATCAGCGTAGCTCCTCTGGCGACTCTGGGCTATCTCAAGATGTCGGTGAACCAATCTGACTTTCTCTTCTGCCTCCAGCAGTAAGTCCGGTCCCAAAGTCCTCCTCTCACCCACGTCACTCCAATACAGGGGTGACCGACACTTGCGTCCATACAACGCCTCAAACGGAGCCATCTGGATGCCCGCTTGATAGCTGTTGTTGTACGCAAACTCAACCAGTGCTAAGTGCCGGTACCACCCTCCTCCAAAATCCATAACGCACGCTCTCAACATGTTCTCAAGAGTCTGTATGGTGCGCTCAGACTGCCCATCAGTCTGTGGGTGGAAAGCAGTACTAAATCTGAGCTGGGTCCCCAAGGCTGACTGTAGACTCCCCCAAAAGTGTGATACAAACCTCGGGTCCCTATCTGATACAATCGAGGCGGGTATGCCGTGAAGTCTCACTATCTCATCCAAATATAACTGTGCCAGTCGCTCCAACGACCAAGTCATCTGTACAGGCAAGAAGTGTGCAGACTTGGTGAGTCTATCCACGACAACCCAAATAGCGTCAGCCCCACTCTGCGCCCTCGACAGTCCAGTGACGAAGTCCATGGTGATGTGGTCCCACTTCCACTCAGGAATTGGAAGACTCTGTAACTTGCCAGCAGGAACCCGATGCTCTGCCTTCACTTGCTGACAAGTTAAACAATGAGCCACGAATCTTCCAATATCCCGCTTCATTCCGGGCCACCAAAAATGTGCCTTGAGGTCCTTATACATCTTAGTACCACCAGGATGAATGGTATAAGGTGTATAATGGGCCTCCCTCAAAATCTGATCTCTGAGCTCAGGGTCCATAGGCACACACACTCGGTCCCTGTACCGCAGTACTCCCGAGCTATCCACTTCAAAATCCCCTATCTGATCTGCCTGAATCTGCGATCTGATCCTCGTCAAGTGGGGGTCCTCACTCTGTGTCTCTCTAATCCTGTCCAACAGAGTGGGCTGCAAGACCATGGACATGAGTCTAGCAGAGACCCCAAGGGATACTACCTCAATCTGAAGGCGCCTCAACTGCTCAACAAGCGGTGGCTGCTGTGTGATCAACATGCTCAAGCTCTGCGCTGACCTCCTACTCAAAGCATCTGCTACTACATTGGCCTTGCCGGGATGATAAAGGATGCTCACATCATAGTCCTTTAATAACTCCAGCCACCGGCGTTGCCTCAAATTCAACTCCTTTTGAGTAAACAAGTACTTTAAACTCTTATGATATGTGTAAATCTCACAGTGCTCCCCGTAGAGGTAATGCCGCCACAACTTCAGTGCAAACACAACGGCTGCAAGCTCCAAATCATGAGTAGGGTAATTCTTCTCATAATCCTTTAATTGACGTGAAGCATAAGCAATTACCCTACCATGCTGCATCAAAACACAACCCAAGCCGCTGTGAGAGGCGTCACTATAAATCACAAATCCGTCGCCCATCACTGGTAGTGTTAGGACTGGTGCCGAGATCAATCGCCTCTTCAGTTCCTCAAAACTCTCCTGGCACCGCTCAGACCAAACAAACCACATCCCCTTCCTGGTCAAACTGGTCAGGGGAGTAGAGAGCTTCGCAAAGCCCTCTACAAAGCGACGGTAGTAACCTGCTAATCCCAAAAAGCTACGGACCTCAGTAACCGTCGTCGGTCTAGGCCAATCCCGAACAGCATCAATCTTCGTCGGGTCAACAGCCACTCCTGCGGCTGATACTACATGGCCTAGAAAAGCAACCTCCCGGAGCCAAAATTCACACTTTTTAAACTTGGCGTACAGCTTCTTCTCTCGCAGAAGCTGCAGCACTATCCTCAAGTGCTCCTCATGCTCCAAATCACTCCGGGAGTAAATCAGAATGTCGTCAATAAACACAACGACAAACCGATCCAAGTACGGCTGAAATACCCGGTTCATTAAATCCATGAATGCTGCAGGGGCATTAGTTAATCCAAAAGGCATAACTGTAAACTCATAATGCCCGTACCGGGATCTAAAAGCCGTCTTGGAAATGTCCTCGGCCCTCACCCTCAGCTGGTGGTAACCTGACTGGAGATCAATCTTGGAGAACACAAACGCTCCCTGCAACTGATCAAACAGATCATCAATCCGTGGAAGGGGGTACTTGTTCCGGATGGTTACTTTATTCAGCTCTCTGTAGTCGACACATAATCGAAGTGACCCATCCTTCTTCTTCACAAATAAAACTGGCGCTCCCCACGGAGATACACTGGGCCTCACAAAGCCCACATCCATCAAGTCCTGCAACTGGGCCTTCAACTCTCTCAGCTCGGCAGGTGCCATCCTATAAGGTGCCTTCGAGATTGGTGCGGTTCCTGGGACCACATCAATCGCAAACTCAATCTCCCTCTCCGGCGGCATGGTCGACAACTCTGAGGGAAACACATCTGGGAACTTGCGGACAATAGGGATATCCTCGAGTCCCAGTGCCGCCGTAGGCACCTCTACAATCGTCGCCAGGAAGGCGGTACAACCCCTACTCATCATCCGTCGGGCTCTCGCCGAAGAAATAGTCATGGCAAATAAGGTACTCTGGCAGCCTCTATAAACGAACTCCTCCTGTCCAGGCTCGCGGAGGGTCACCGTCCTCTCTCTGCAGTCAATGGTGGCGAAATACCGAGCTAACCAATCCATGCCAAGTACCACGTCGAAATCCTGGAGCTGCCGCAAGACGAGCAAGTCTGCCGGCAGGACCCAGGGTCCCAACTGTATAGGGCAATCCCTACAACACTCCTCGACATGCAAGACATGGTCTGGAATCTGAACCTCTAATGCATGCGATAATGAAACTACCTCTATACCATGTAGGGATGCAAATGCTCTACTAATAAATGAATGCGATGCACCAGTATCAAAAAGAGCATGAGTACGAACTGCAGAAATCAAAATAGTACCTGCGATGACATGATCAGCTGCTGAAGCATCCTCAACCTGGGCGGCATAGACTCGCCCGCTCGGCGCCGGGGGACGTCGCTCTGACTGTCGCGAAGAGGAAGAAGCCTGATCAGGCCTACCATAGGCCACAGAAGGCCCTGCTGTCATGTGAGGAATAGAAGGTGCTGAGGCCGCGGAAGGAGCTGGATGGCCTGCCCTGGGGCATGAACTCTGAATGTGACCGGCCTGTCCACAATGGAAACAACGGCCGTGTCTCTGCTGACAATGCATCGGTAAGTGCGGCCCTCCACAAAAGACACATCGCTCCTGACGGGGCTGTCGCAAAGTCTGCTGCTGCTGAGATGACTGCTGTGGTCGAGGCGGTCGACGCTGCTGCGAAGACTGATGAGATGATCTAGATCTCTGGCGCCCGTGGCGTCCACGACCCTGAGGATGGAATCGTGGGGGTCTCGGGGGTCCCTGCCTACTCGACTGCCCCTCATCCACCGGCACCGGGCGTTTCGCCCCTGGAGTCCCTACGTGGGCTGGAGCCACCTTATCCATAACTACCTCTCCAGACTCAACATATAACGCCTGCTCCATCGAGGCCTCTAATGTCTGCAATCTGCGGGAGCGAACAAGCTGATAAATGTCCCGGCGCAGCCCCCGCTCAAACATGTAAACCTGGTGAGCCTCATCCCTGGCCACGTGAGGCATACTAGCCAACAGCTGATTGAAGTTAGCTATGTACACATGCACGGGCCTATCTCCCTGGCGGAGATTCCTCAGCTGCTCCTCCAGTCTCTGGCGTACACTCTCAGGGAAGAAGGCCCCTAGAAGAAGTCTACGGAACTCCGCCCAAGGAAGAATCTGTGTCCCAGGCGGACCAGCAGGCCGCACACGCCGCCACCAAGCCTCGGCATTGCCCTCCAGATAATGCGCTGCCAAGAAGACCCGAAACCGATCCTCGACGAATAAACTCTCAAAGTGACGCTCCATGGCCGTAACCCAAGTCTCGGCCTCCCATGGCTCAGCACCCAGACCAGAGAAATGGGGTGGATCGAACCGACGGAACCTCATCAAGAGATCAACCGCTGCATGCTGCTCAGAAGAAGTAAAAGGGCCCGACGACTCAGACGGTGGTCTGCAGGAAACCGGCTCGACAGGAACAGCTGGTGCTGACGGAATCACAGGGGGCGCTGCAGCTGGCGAAGAGGGCACAGGCGAACTCTCAGGGGGTGCTACCACAGGCTGTGACCTCTGCTCTAACATAAGCATCATCCGACCCAAGGCCTCCTCCTGGCGTCGGGAAGCCTCCTCCTGGCGTCGGGAAGTCTCCTCCTGGCGCTGAACAGCCTCAGACATCTGTGCCAACTGGGCACGAAGCTCCAAAACCTATCTCTGCTGTCCCTGCCCCGAGTCCTCCGGCTCGGGCTCAGAGGAAGAAGGCTGCGAACGCGTCGACATCGTGCGTCGCGGAGGCATCGCTCGCCTGAGGGAAGAAGAGAAACAGTCAGAACCCCAAACAAAACACGACCCAATCTAGCGAAAGTCAAAGGGCATGTCCCCCTTCTCATAGTACTATGTTGTCTGCAGCCAACATAGTTGCCACCGAAGGAAGACATGTCGATCACTCATCCCATCCACTGGGAGAGTTGGGAACCCAATCAAGACTCTCGCTAAAAGATTACGGCTCTCACGTAAGTCATCCTAGGGTCCAACCACAAGCCTAGGGTTTCTAAGTCCGCAATGACCTACATCCTAGGCTCTGATACCACTCTAATCTGTCACGCCTCGGGTCGAAACTGCGACCCGGGCTCGCCAACAGATCCGCCGCCCATACGGGAAGCCCCGTATAGACGTAGCGACTAACCTGCAAAAGAGATCTACACTAAACAGATATCAGAGCTGATAAGGTAAAAGCTGGATAAAATAAATACAACTCTAACAAAATATACAACCAGAGTCCTCACCAAAATACAAATATCTCTCAAAATAAGAAGAGTACAACTCAATCCTCACTACAAGGTCACTCGACAAGAACTCTCAAAAAGTAGGGAGGTACATCTACTCTCAAGCGACAACTGGTAGGGATCTATCTCGCGACTCCCTTACCTCGATCAGTCGGGTCAGCAACAGGTGCGGCAGGAACTGGAGCAGAAGAAGAAGTCCCTGGGGAAAAATACACCACGACGGGTGTGAGAACTATGTCCCAAGTAGTTCTCAGTGGGTGCCGCCAACAAGCCCGACGGTCTGCCCACTAAGTCTACTAGAGGCAAAAAGTAACAATGCAGTGCGGAAAGGGAAAAGCTGGTAAAGTAATCTCTAGCGCTACTATGCCTCTATCTAGATGCTTAAAAGTGGGACAGAAAGAACATGATGCTACAACTAGCTCTCGACTCAAATCACCCAATCTCAACTGACTGCCGCATAGGGTCCAGTCAAACCTGCGCCTACCTACTGCCGTCACGTCCCGGGGGACCGGACTTACGTAGGGCGTCCGTGACTGCCACTAACTGGCCCAGCCAGATGGACTGTGTCCGTGACTGCCACTAACTGGCCCAGCCAGAGGGGACACTGCGTCGACAAGTCACGATAGAAGAACAGGCCCAACTCCGGAGTGGCTCTCGAGGGGAGCGACCCCACCGAGGAAAGTATCCGCGTATCTCTGTCGAGCTCAAATGTGGCTCATGCAGGCTATAATCCAAATCCTCGATCAACAAGATCGACTGTAACCAAGGGAACACTGTCTCACACACAGGCTGGAAAACTGCACAGCCGAGACTCACGGTCACTCAAAAGTAGCTCTCAAGATCTCAAGTCTACAACCCAAGTCACTCTCCCGAAGAAACCTGGTCTACAGACTGCTAACAACTCCACTCGGTCCCCAGACACGAGTGTAAATGCATCCCACGATAATCCGACCTCTCGGCCCACTACTTGGGCGAGGAAAACTCTAAGTCCAGAGTGATAAAAAGAATAGTGCAGTGGGAAAGTCTAGAGCAATAAAAACCTAGCCCAAGTTGAGGTTTTCTACAGTCTGGCTGAACATGCAACATATGGCAGTGGTGCTAGGTCAAGTTCCAAAATAATTAATAATCAACAGCTTGAAGGGAGCAAGATAATAACCTCAGGATCATCTAACTACAACAAGATCATCAATTCATACATTCTAGCATGCTGTACAACAAACATTAAAATATGCAAGTCCCTAAAGCTAGAATTAGTACACAGTCCGCTGATCTTGACAAGAGGTCACCCACCTGATGCGCTGATCTGTCCAAGTCCTAAAGCTGATAATACCAGAACAACAGCAACTCACTGTCCAGTATATCCAGTACAGTCCAAAATTCCACCTGGGTTCAACATAGGCTACAGTCATACACAAATTCCCAAAAATCTGCCCAAAAGTCTCATGCTGAATTTCAGCTGTACAGATGCCAAAATATCACCTGCAGAAAGTGTCCAATAAATTCCAATAAAAATATCCCGGCGTTCTTCGCGTCGATAGCTTCGAAACAAGTACCTGCACGCCCAAATCGGAGTTCCGTAGGCCAAGATATAAATTCCACAACACGGGCGCGCGAAGACATACAACAACATAACTGTAAAATCTTGCACAGATAAAAAGGAAGATGTATACCTCCGGGAAGATCTCAGGAAATTCCAAAAAAAATACCACGATGATCCTTGCGTCGAGTAGATGAAAAAAGTCTATAAGCACGTCCTGATCCGAGATTTGTGCGCGAAGATCTCTACAAAAGAAGCTGCTGTCCTCACCAAAAACTCACAGCAAGAAGGGTCCAAATGAGCACGAGAAAACACCTCGAAAAACGTGAAATCTGAAAATGTACGAGAAACCCAAAATCGTAGCCTAACCTGTTACGAATCCAGCAGCGAAGAAAACTCTTGAAAAGATGGTCGGAGTAGGTCGGGGGTGCTCGTACACCGAAGAGCGACGGAAGAAACACCGAAGAAAGAGCGTCGCGCCGCGCCAAGAAAATGAGAATCTCGAAAAGCGTGCCCCCAAAAATCCCCAAACTCTGCAGATGGAAGGTTGACCGTGTGAGGATCAACTTTGGTGAAGAACTCCCTTCGGTTTGAGGCTCGGAAGTGCCAAAAAAACGAAGGAGAAAGGATTTCGGGCTATTTATAGGCCGCAGAAAACAATTGGAAGAATTCCCAATAAGTCCCCACTTTCGGGCGCAGGGGGGATTTCGGGCGGCTACAGTGTTGGGCCTGGCCCAACACTGTGCGCACCCGAATTCTTCCCGTGCGGCCACGTAGCCCAGCAAACAGGCTGCAGCGGGCGGAGCTACTCAGCGGCGGCCACGTCGCGCGCCTCCCCGCCCGACACGCGTCCCGCACAGCGAACAGCTGTGCGGGGCGCGCCAACGCCGCCACGTGTCCCTCCCCGCGGTCAAAGTGGGTAGGTGGCGCCCGCCAGTGGCAGTGCGACACGTGGCCCTGCCACTGTCGCGGTCACACGTGCGGGCAGGGCGCCGCCCTGGCCGCCTGCCACGCACGCGCGCCGAGGCGCCCGTCCGCCGTTCCGTGCGCCGCGCCTCGTGATCCCGCGAATGGGGTGACGACACGTGTCCTGTGCACCTGGTCCACGCACCCAATTTAGGTTCCGTGGACCGCGCCGCATGCACCGACCAACCGCGGGATGCCACGTGTCCCCCCGCCCCGGTCCATGCACCGCCGCGCAAACTCTCTAGATCGCGCCATGTGTCATGCGCCGGGTCCGTGCACCCAGCCGCGGCGCTCTGTGGACCGCGCGCTGTGGACCGGCCAATCATGGGCTGCCACGTGGCAGCCGGCGGTCCACGGCCCCTCCCATGCACCGAATTTCAGCGAAAACTTCCGGGAGTCCATTTTTAGGCATCCGGGATGTCACGCCCCGGGGGTTTGTTTTAGCGGAAACGATTCATAAAAGCCGAATATTTGACGCGTAAATTTTTTTTTTTTTTTTTTTTGTTTAAAAGAGAACCCCTCCTCCCCGGCGCGTGCCCAGACCCGCCACACGTACAGGGTCACTCTGCGACCGGACAGAGTCTCCCCTGTACGTGCACGGCGTAGCGTTCAGTACATGTTCCAACATACACAACCAATCAATCACAACAATCATACATAACCAACCAGCATTCTATACTGATAAAAGAAGATCACATGGCCGATCGTTTTGGAAAGGATAAATCCACAAGTTTGAAAGGACGCCTACCCGGCGCTTACGTTTTGAAAGCTAGTTTTCAAAATCAGCATAAATCCACAAGGTTTGAAAGCGGTGCCCACCCGACACCAAGTTTTTAAAGACGGTTTTCGCAATCCTTTCTTTGGCTTCTGCCTTTTTGGTTTTTAAATGGCCGATAGAAATAAAGGGAAAAATATTGCACCAGGGGCACTAAATGTAGCCCGTACCGACATCCATGCCGACCCCACGAGGGTATCGCGAACCACTCACATACTACAGAGTAATGAAAAGCGAGAATAAAAGAATAAACACAGTCCAGGGTCCCCAGCGACCCAGCTGCTCCTGTCCGTCCTCACCGCCGCCTACCTCCCTCCCCGTCTGGACCCTGTCACGAAGTGGGATGTCAGTGGACGCAGAAACAGTAAAGCAGGAGAATATAGTAAAACAAACCGTGAAGACAACTGGAGCAACCGTCCTCCCAAGGAGGAAAGGCAACCTGTACACCTGCATCCTGTAATACCCCGGCCGCGTCGGTCCACTACCGACGGCCCCATACCGTACCTGCAACACCGCGACCGCGCCGGACAACTAAACCGGCGGGCCGCTCCGCTCGCACCTAGGCGCCTCAACCCCACAACTAATAAGGGGCCCCCACTACGTCACCTCGTGGGTATACACGGGTTCTACGACCTCTTTTCCGGAAAAGCGCACCCTCTGCGGTGGCCAAACCGCGGGTGCGCGTGTGGCAACCTCGAGCCCAGTAACCGTAACCACCATCATGTCAGTATCACAATAAGAATAATAAGAGTAATGAGGTAAATGAGGTAAAGTGCATAATCGAAAACGAGGTAATACTGCGCGCACTCGAAAGTGGCCCGCTGACATATAAGGGTTGAAAAGAAGAACACCGTCGGCAATCGACGCTAGTCATTATAGCGAACCCACTAACATGCATAAGCTATCACCCGTCATTATGTAACCCCAGTACACTTAGAATAGACCCCGTCCAATAAGATAGAATTTAGAGGCTAGGAATAAAGTAAAAACAACCCACCTGAATGAAGGCCGATCCCGAACTCCCGCTAGACTATCCGGAGGTTGGTGCTGAACTGTTGGGCCCTGAACAGAGACTGTAGTCAGAACTAGACTCACATATACCCGTCCCGACGACACGACGGTAACGGAGTGTTTATACGGGGCAAAATTGCCGATTTACCGCACAGAATCTAACTCTCGATCAATGAGGACCTACTGAACTCTAACAAGATGCCTAGTAGGCGTGTAAACGCTGTCTAAGGTCAGCCAGCAAGTCCGAAACGCATTTTAGTCCAAAATGTATTTTAATTTGCCCAAAGTTATTGCATTAATCCGATGTTTCGTCTCGTTCTCAAAATCCGGGAGTCCAAAAGCTGCGCCGTAACTTTCAGCGCGTTTGTTACGACGAGACGGAGGCCATGCTCACAATATTTGGGCCGAGACCAGGCCCATTTACAAGTTGGCCCATAATCTTTTAGTGTTCAATATACAACTATGTGGCAACCTAATACAAACTGATCAAAAGGTGATCTAAGAGGAGCATGGTACTCAGTAGGGAGTGTAGACAGTGGGGCTCACCTGAGGCTTGCCGGAAACCCGCCGGAGTAGTGGCCGGAGCAGCACCACCAAATGCCAAGGCTCGGTTTTGGGCAAATTGGGATCAAACCGGCTTCACGTCTGGAACAAAGTGGGGCACACATTAAAACAACTTCCCAGAGGAGCTCCGGACCAGGTCCGACCCACGGCCGACGTCCAGAGGCGGCGGCGGCCGGAAAAAAAACACACTAATTATCCGCTAATTAGCAAGATTGAGCCAAACTTAATAACCCTGGGTTCTTGGGCTAAACTAACATGGTAGGAACTCTTAAAAAGGTGTTTAGGGCTCACCTGGATCGATGCCCGACAATCCGAAGCGGCGGGCGGCGGCGGTGGTGATGCCCGGACCGAGGAAAAGGGTGCAACTACACCAAACAAAACCGTACGTAAACATTTGCATGCAAATGCATGAGAAGCTCCAACATAATCATTTGAACCTACCCGAGTCGGTTTCCCACCTCGCAGAGCGCCGGGTTGGCCGGGAAAGGAGTTCGCCGGAAAACGGGTGCTCTAATGGCGGAATCCGGCCGGCGAAGTCCGGGATGGTGCGAGATGGACCAAAGTGTTCTGCTGGTTGCCAGGGTAATTTATACAGTGGTGGCCGGCGACGGGGTCGAGCGGCGGCGCCGGTTGGAGGAGTTCCGGCGAAGATGCAAAATATCCGGTTCTAGGGCATGCCGGATCTTCGCGGATCCCCACCGATCAACTCCAAACTTTAGGATCAGCTTTCAGTCACCGAGAAGACCAAGATCAACGGTCTTGATCTTGATTTTGTCGGCCGGAAGAAGCTAGTGATCATCCCTCAGCCGAAACAAGGAATTCCGGCAATATTTCCCTCCCGCCGGCGGACGGGACGACGGCGACGGCTCAGGCTTCACGGAGAGATTTCTCTCGAGGTCAGGAATACACTAGAAGTGTTCTTGGGGAGGTTTAAACAAACTTTTACAAACACTTACCCCGCCGGAAAACCGTGGAAGGAGAAGATGGCCGCGGCGGCGCACGGCGGCGGCGGGGTGTCGGGTTCCACTCGGGCTTGGTTGCGGCTACCACTAGGGTACTCCACAGGCAGGTCTTGATCACCCATACCCTCTCGATCACCTTCCTCTCCAAGCACCCGAGATCAAGGTGAGTTCTTGATCCCTCGTCTTCTCCGGCAATAGAGAGGCGGCGGCCGGTGCGGGGGGAGGTTCCGGGGAGCGAGGCAGAGAGGGGAAGGTTGTTGGATGTGGGCGGCTGCAGGGCTCGAGTTGCGGGGGTTAGGGTTTATGGGACCCTAGCCGAGAGGTGTATTAATAGTGCATTAGCACAAATCGCAATGTAGTCCCTCGACTCTTCATATTTGGAGCCTAGTCCCTCACAGCAACTCTTTTTCACGTTTAAGTCCCTCACCACAGAGGTGGCAGCAATACGAGGTATAAAATATAGGGTTTTATGTGTAAAAAAGCCACTTTTTCCCGTATTTCACGCTTTTCGAGGTGATCCGGTCGCCGAAACGGAAAATGGACTGCGCCATGACGTCGGCTCGACGAAACCTATCAGGTAGCGATTTTGGTTCGTTCAAGTTTCGCTCCAGAATTTTTAAATTCCCATCCTATACTGTAAAATTATACAGTTCGGCACGCGTCACGATGCCTTAGGGTCGCCAGACGGAAATTCCGTCAGCGCCATTGTGTTCAGAACGTCGAAACGGATCAAAACGACTACCTGAATCACTATGTTTGGGTCCCGAACAGTGAATTAGTCAGCGTTGTAACCGCCGTAGTCCCGAAATTGAGGTTTACTGTTCATCTACAGTGGCCACTTAAGTGACACTGTGCACAGGCACTGTCACAATGATTGCGTTTATTTACTCGCTTCTTTATCGATTTCTGGAAGATCCGACCGTCAGATCGAGAAGTGCTGAAAATGAATCTCGCTCAGTTCGACGAGACGATCGCAACGGTCCACTCGGATTTCCAAGGTCATGTCCGGATTGGAAAGTAGCCTTTTTATCTCGTAAAACGTGCAACTCGCACACTGGCAATTGACTAGATAAATCACATAGGTCTTTTGAATTCGAAAGCCAGGTCAAATTTACTTTTAGACTATTATTAAAATAAATATTTTTGAGTTTTTACATCACTTACAACTTAAAAGAAGTTTCGTCCCCGAAACTTACAACTTAAAAGAAGTTTCGTCCCGAACTTACAACTTAAAAGAAGTTTCGTCCCCGAAGCTTACAACTTAAAAGTTTCATTCCCGGAGCTTACAGCCTGAAGTCACACTCTATGAGAAATGCTCAAAAGTTTAATCGAGGGCTACAAGTCAGTCGCAAGGTATCTACAACTCTAAGGCTACTAATTTAGACCCAATCTGGTACTCCTCATTATAGGGCAGGGTATTTCCTCAGTTCTTTCGACCGTCCGTTGCCTGTAGCCAACGTGCTTACCAAAGGACAGCGGAATACTAAAGGTTTGTCGCCAACACAAGTGGGGACGCAACTCCCACTAGAAGTATATCACATACTTCCCAACACAATCTCAGTGCCCGAAACATAACCTTTATCGAGGATTACTACCGCCTCGTGTCACAAACATCACCCTGACTAACACATAGGCGAGTCCACGTCGATCCACAAAACTGTGCAAAAGGTGGGGTCGATTTGCATCCGTCCCAAACAGGGTTACCATCGGGCCCATAGGCCAACGAATTAAGACACGGGGACACTGAAGGGTCAGCAACTTGTTCAACCTCTAAGCAAACTGTGAGGCTAGTGCACTAATAGCAGTCATCTACTGCTATGCCATCAGCTGGACGATTACGAAGAGAACAGTGATTTAACCTTAACCACCGTAACTGATCCGAGCACTCTGGCTCCATTGAAAACATCAGCCCACAGCCGAACCATGACCGCGGCTAACCCTGCACTAACCACGATCCCAAAAACCGGAGTGCGTACGACTAATAACCGGAACAACGAGACTCAACTGTGTGACACACACCAGAGCTCCAAACCACTGTGCCAATACCCTACGCTCCCTTGTGAACACAAGTCATCCTAGGGGTCGTTCCTAACCAAAAACCCAGGTATCGGATCGGAAGGGCGGAAATTTGTGCATCGGAAACTGTGCAATTCACGCACCGGTATGCAAATCGCTAAGGTTAGATCTGCTTTCTCGCCCGCGAGCACACTAGAATTTCTCGAGTGCTACATCACTCACACCTTAAAAGAAGTTTCATCCCCGAAACTTAAATACGCCAGGGATCCAATACATGAAAAGTGGCCAAACATGTCCGACTTGCGCTTCCCATTGGCCTTGCGCCCCTCGTGATCTGTACTGCTTCACAATCACAAACTCGCAACCCAAAACCTCAAGACTATGCCTTGGTCCTGGGGAGCTGGCGACAAAACCCAAGAAGCACGGTCCTACTTCCGTCTTGGCACCCAAGGGTGTGACACTCTGATTAACCTCTACCGCGCTCGGTCCCAATCCATTGCCCTTCCAAGCACCATATACTGAGCCGAGCTGCATACCCCCAGGCCACGATCACTTTCCCCAACTAGGAGTATTTAGCTCTAGGTCCGCTCAACAAAAGGAAGAATCAAGCCCAAACGAACAAGATTTGCTAGTCCCAGTGGTCTCCTTTCTCGACCCCAGGGGAATCCTAAGACCCCCACAACAACACCACTACACTAGCCCAAACAACACCTACACAAACGCGACAACCGAGCTAAACCAAGAAACAACTTAGCCCGTACTCGCACACCCCACAAGTCAGTTCTAGACTCCGCTAGTATAGCACTTAACCTATCGAGAAACGGGACATATACTTTTCCCCCGCGCCCCCGATCACCTACTCGCGTTCTACATCCTATGACCTACCCATTTCATTCGTATGTAGGCATGTGAGGGTTTGTCACGGGATGTCGCACTAAATGTTGTGATTGAAGCCATCTCTGATACCCATTTAATCTGTCACGCCCGGGGGTTTGTTTTAGTGGAAACGATTCATAAAAATCCGAATATTTGACGCGTAAATTTTTTTTTTTTTGTTTTGTTTAAAAGAAACCCCCTCCCCGGCGCGTGCCAGACC
>JAQNDB010000842.1:0-64547 GCA_029204045.2 Tillandsia leiboldiana
TTTCCGCGTACTCCAAATCGGGAACTCTCGGATGGTCGAAGACTTTCAGAAAAACATGGTCTCCCACCTGAAACTCCAAGTCTCGCCGCACCTCCTGTCTGCATAACTCCTCTGACGGCTCTGAGCGGTCTCTAAATGTCGCCGAATGATCCTGACTTTTCCTCGGCTTCAACAAGCAAATCTGGCCCCAAAGTCTTCCTTTCGCCCACGTCACTTCCAAAATAGAGGCGATCGACACTTCCGACCATACAATGCTCGTAGGGCGCCATCTGAATGCTCGCCTGGAAGCTATGTTATACGCAAAACTCGGCTAATCTCAGTGTCGATCCAACTGCCACTTGAAGCTCAGGACACATGCTCTCAACATGTCCTCCAGAGTCGATGGTCCTCTCCGACTGTCCATCAGTCTGTGGGTGAAAGGCGGTGCTAAACTGAAGCGGGTCCCCAAGGCTCTGTGCAGACTCCTCCAAAACTGTGAAGTAAACCTCGGGTCCCCTGTCGACACAATCGATGCTGGCACCGTGCAGTCTCACAATCTCGTCGATATATAACTGTGCTAACCTCTCCAAGGACCAACTCAGCTGCATCGGCAGAAAGTGGGCTGATTTGGTCAAACGATCAACAATCACCCATATGGCATCAGAACCACTCTGAGTCCTCGGCAATCCCACAATAAAATCCATAGTGACACGGTCCATTTCCATTCAGGTATTGGAAGGCTCTGCAACTTGCCAGCTGGAACCTGATGCTCAGCTTTAACTTGCTGACAAGTAAACAACGAGCCACAAACCTTCCAATATCTCTCTTCATGCCGCGCCACCAAAATTGTGCCCTCAAGTCCCTATACATCTTAGTTCCCCCAGGATGGAGGGTGTAAGGTGTATAGTGAGCTTCCCTCAAAATCAGCTCTCGAACCTCAGAGTCCACGGGCACACACAAAGCGGTCCCTGTACCTGAGTACTCCCGCTGTATCCACAGAAAAGTCCCCCCTGATCCTGCTGAAGCTGATCTCTAATCCTCACAAGCTCGGGGTCCTCACTCTGTTTCTCTCTAATCCTGTCCAACAGAGCGGGCTGCAAGACCATGGACATAAGTCTTGCAGAGACCCCAGGGGACACTACCTCGATATCCAAGCGCCTCAACTGCTCTCAAGGGCATCTGCTGAGTAATCAACAAGCTCAAGGACTGCCCTGATCGCCTGCTCAAGGCGTCTGCGACCACATTGGCCTTGCCGGGATGATACTGAATACTCAGATCATAATCCTTTAGCAGCTCCAGCCACCGGCGTTGCCTCAAGTTGAGTTCCTTCTGGGTGAACAAATACTTCAAACTCTGGTGGTCGGTGAAGATCTCACAATGCTCGCCATAAAGATAGTGCCGCCAAAGCTTCAAAGCAAAGACAACAGCGGCTAACTCCAAGTCATGTGTAGGGTAATTCTTTCATAATCCTTTAGCTGGCGCGAAGCATAAGCAATTACCCTACCATGCTGCATCAACACACATCCTAGGCCGCTGTGGGAGGCATCACTGTAAATCACGAATCCCTCTCCCATGACTGGTAGTGAAAGGACTGGCGCTGAAATCAACCTTTGCTTCAACTCCTCGAAGCTCTGCTGACACTGCTCTGTCCACACAAACCTGATCCCCTTCCTGGTCAACCGAGTGAGGGAGTAGAAAGCTTCGCAAAGCCTTCTACAAAACGACGGTAGTACCCTGCAAGGCCCAAAAAGCTGCGCACCTCTGTCACCGTCGTGGGTCTAGGGCCAATCCCGAACTGAATCAATCTTCGCCGGGTCCACTGCCACTCCTGCGGCTGAAACTACGTGGCCTAGAAAAGAAACCTCCCGAAGCCAAAAAGCGCACTTCTTTAACTTGGCATACAACTTCTTCTCTCTCAGAAGCTGCAGCACTATCCTCAAGTGCTCCTCGTGCTCCGCGTCACTTCGGGAGTAAACCAGAATGTCATCAATAACACACAACTACAAACGATCCAAGTAGGGCTGAAACACTCGGTTCATTAGATCCATAAATGCGGCTGGGGCATTAGTCAATCCAAAAGGTAGCACTGTGAACTCATAATGCCCATACCGAGTCCTGAAAGCTGTCTTGGACACATCCTCGGCCCTCACCTTAAGCTGGTGGTACCGGACTGAAGGTCGAGTCTGGAGAAGACCGTAGCTCCCTGAAGCTGATCAAACAAATCATCAATCCTGGGGAGAGGATACTTGTTCCGAACGGTCACTTTATTCAACTCTCGATAATCCCACACACAATCTAAGTGATCCGTCCTTCTTTTTTCACAAAAAGAATCGGCGCTCCCCACGGAGAGACACTAGGTCTGATGAAACCTCGATCCAAAAGATCCTGCAATTGAGCCTTTAGCTCTCTCAACTCTGCTGGGGCCATCCTGTAGGGCGCTTTAGAGACTGATGTAGTTCCAGGGACTACATCAATCACAAACTCTATCTCTCGATCCGGCGGCATAGATGATAGCTCCGAGGGAAAAACATCCGGGTACTCGCAGACAACAGGGATGTCCTCGAGTCCGGGCATCGCCGTAGGCGCCTCTACAACAGTCGCAAGGAAAGCGACACAAGCCTCTACTCAACATCTGTCGGGCTCTGGCGGAGGACACTGTCACTGCAAATATGCACTCTGACATCCCCTATACACATACTCCTCCTGACCCGGCTCCCGAAGGGTCACAGTCCTCAATCTACAATCAATAGTAGCATAGAACCGGGATAACCAATCCATACCCAAAACCACATCAAAATCCTGAAGTCGGCGCAAGACCAACAGGTCAATGGGTAAATCCACGGTCCTAACTGCACTGGGCAGGACCAACAGCACTCATCTACATGCAATACACAACCCGGAACCTGGACCTCTAATGCATGAGTCAATGGCCCAATCTCAAACCCATGCGAAGATGCAAATGTACTACTGATGAATGAATGTGATGCTCCAGTATCAAAAAGCGCTCGAGCACGGGTAGAGGAGATAAGAACAATACCTGCTACTACCTGATCCGCTGCCTGTGGAATCCTCGACCTGAGCGGCGTACACTCGCTCGCTCGCTGGAGGTCGTCCCTCAGACTGTCGTGAGGAGGTGGCACGATCACCCCGGGTGAAGCTCGGCGAAGCTCCCACTGCCTGCAGGGGCAAGGGAGAAGTCGATGTAGTCGACGGTGCTGAAGACCCTGCCCTCGGGCAAGTCCAAGCTATATGTCCCGGCTGTCCACATCGATAGCATCTGCCCTGTCGCTGCTCGCACTGCTGAGGTGCGTGAGGCCCGCCACAAATCACACACTGATCGGAGCGCCTCTGCTGCTGCTGCTGCTGCTGCTGCTGCTGCTGTCTAGGCGGCCGATGACCCCCTGGCCTCTGCCTCCTCTGTGACCCGCGGCCTCGAGGCTGGATCAGTGGCTGCGGTGGTCTCGGGGGCCTCGGTCTGCTTGACTGCCCAAAATCCTGAGGTGTGGGGCGCTTCTCCCCGGAGCTGGTCCCTGGCGCCTCGCCCCTCTCTGTCATAATAACGGTCCCTCGGGAGACCCATCGAGCTCGCTCAATAGCTGCGTCCAAGGTAGGTGACCGATGGGAGTGGACGTGATGGTAGATATCCTGGTGCAATCCCCTCTCAAATAGATCAACCCTCTGCGGCTCATCTGGGGCGACGTATGGAACACTGTTCAGTAAGCGCTGGAACTCTCGTATATACTCCTGTAGGGGTCGGCTACCCTGCTGTAGCCGTCGGAGATCTCCTTCGAGTTTCTGCTTTGCACTGTCGGGGAAGTAAGCCCCACGCAGTAAAGCTCGAAACTCGTGCCAAGTCAGCAACTGTACGCCCGGCGGTCCAACAGGGCGAACCCGACGCCACCAAGTCTCGGCGTCTTTCTCCAAAAAGTGAGTTCCCAGGTGCACTTGATACTCCTCCTTGATGAAAAGATTCTCGAATAATTTTTCCATAGCAGCAATCCAGTTCTCGACTTCCCACGGCTCCGAGCTCAGACCAGAGAACCGCGGGGGATGGAACTGGCTAATATACGACAGTCGATCCGTGAGCTCTCTCTGCTCTGCCTCCGTCAAAGGAGCAATCTGTGACGAGGTCGCCGAGGTAGCTACTGGGGGCGTCGCTGGAGGTGCCCTCTGCTCGAGTAACCTCACCAACCGTTCCACATTCTCTTGCTGGGCCTTGGCTGCCTCCTCCTGGCGCCTAACTGTCTCCTCCTGGCGCCTGGCTGTCTCCTCCTGGCGTTTGGACGCCTCATCTTGGCGTTGCAACGCCTCCGACAATGGGCCACTTGGGCCCGCAGCGCCTGAACCTCTCCCTGATCAACAGGTGGAGCCTCCTGCCGCTCAGGCTCCTCGTCTGCGGCTGGGTGAGCCCTCGTCGTAGCTCGACGTCTGGGAGGCATCGCAATCCTGCAATTAAAACCAAACATCAGGACCAAGAATCACTCAACCCAATCAAACGAGAGTCTATACATATTACCCATTCTAAAGCGTAATGTCGTCTGCAGCCGACATGTCCCCTTTAGAGAATAAACATGCAAAATTACTCACCCCAATCCTCTGGGGGAGTTACAACTCAATCATGACTCTCGCAGAAATCACGTCTCTCTCGATAGTCAACCTACTGTCCAGCTAAAAGCCTAGGGTCTCTAAGTCCTCAATGACCTATAAACCTAGGCTCTGATACCACTCTAATCTGTCACGCCCCGGGGTCGAAACTGCGACCCGGGCTGGCTAACAGATCCGCCATCTGTACGGAAACTGCCGTACAGACGAAGCGTCTACCCTGCAAATAAATCTATAGCCGACAGATATCAGAGCAAAAGTAAGAACATGCTATAGAAAGGAAACAGAACAACTGTACTAGAGTAAATAAAATCCAAGATACAAGCTGTCCTCAAGGTACAAAAACAACATCTCTCAAAATCTCACTCTACAAAAGTGGAAACTCAAAAGGGTACTGCTACCTCTCCACTAAACTGACTCGGGTAAGCGACTAGTCGGCCACGCCCTTACCTCGATCTGAAGACCCCGCACGGGAAGGAGTCGGAGCAGCTGCCTCAGGAAAACCTGCACCGCAGCGGGTGTGAGAACTACTGCAAAGGTAGTTCCCAGTGGGTACCGTCCTCAAAGCACACGGTATGCCCACTAAGTCCACCGGAGGCACAAAAGGGTAAACAAATAGATAGATAGATAGATAGATATGGAAGCAGGAAATCTACCTCTATATGCCTCTACATATGCTCAAAGGAAAAGTACTCATCTATGAACCTGCAATGTAACTCACTCACACGTCTCACCCAAATCTCAATGACTGTCCACTTTGGACCAGTCAAGATAAAGTCAAGCCTGCGCTCATCTACTGCCGCACATCCCGGAGGAACGGACTTACGTAGGGTGTCCCTCAAGGACTATCAGTAACACATCGCAGCCTCGTCAGGCTCGGTAACATCATCGCACCCGGGGCGTAGCTCGAGGGGAGCGACCCCACCGAACTCAAGTATCTCAAGTATCTCAATACTGGCAAACATGCCAGGCTCAGCAGGCTACAATCCGCGATCAAAAAGATCGGAACACAGTGAACAGACAACTCACTCTCATGTCAAGGTCGGAGTAAACTCCACGACTCAATCTGAAGTGCTCTCATGGAACCCCCAACGACACTAGTAAAACTCAAAAAAGCCACAGAAAGGCTTTAATAAACAACCAAATTCTCCTCGGCCCCCCGGCACGAGAGAACACGCTCCCCGAACCCATGCAGCATCACTAGAACCCTCGGACATTTTAAAACCATTTTTAAAAGTCGGTTTTCCAATAAAACAAGCTTTCGGATTTTTAAAACGGTTCGGGAGCTTAAAAGAGGCCAACCAAGTATACCGTCTAGTGTCATATAGTGCCAAGAGTCTACTAAAAATGCTTTGGGGTTCAGATAATATTTCCATAATTTTCTAGGCAACTATCAGATCATTTAACAGCTAAAATATACAGTTTTGACATGATCAAAGTGCGTTCTGAAGCATTAGAGGGCATTCCACGATTTTTAGAAGAAAAACCAACCCACCTCAAATGCTTCCCGAAGGCCGCGCTGAAATCGGTGAAGAAACGGGCGAAAACTGAAGAAAAACTGAACTGCGCCCCTCGCGCGCGCGCGCGCCGTCGCGCGTCTCGGAAAAATCCACGGAGCTCCACGCAACCTCCACAGCACCCAGCTAGGCCACCATAAAAATCCCAGCTCAAACCGATCACTACAGTCCACGAATTAAGCGTGCGAAGAGTTGCGGATTTGCACAGTACTCAACCTGCTGCAAGCATGCAATCCGAGAGTACCAAGGAGCAAGAATGGAAAATTAGCTCAATTCACCATTAAAATCCATCAATAAAACCCAAGAGAAGAACCAATGAATCCAAATCCATAGTTTCCAACAATCAATTACCTCAAATTGCTCCTCGCGCGCGCACGTTGACTCGGTCAACTCCCACAAGCAGCAGAAATGGAAACCAAGCTTCTTCACCTTCTTCTTCCTCTCCTTCTTCTCAGGCAGCAAGGAATGGTGGAGGATGGATAAGGGATGAGATAAGGGTGAGGGAGCTGTGTTGAGGGGTATAAAAATCAACGCGGGAGTAGTTGGAACAGAAGAAGCCCATACCGAGGTTTACTGTGCAAGTCCGGGCTTAATCGGGGCTCCCCCTGTGTCTGTGTACCGGTACCACCCACTTGGTACCGGTACACAGCCCCTGGTTCCGGAACCAAACACCTGGTTCCGGAACCAGCCTCCCAAACTCCCAGCAACAGCCCGAAAACTCCAAAATTTGCCCCGCCAACACACTTTCTCGCCTCGGATCCTCCGCATCACCCCGAAACCAACCGAACACCTCTGTAAACACATAATACACATGTCCCAAGAGTTCAACTCACATCAAAACCATCCAAGAAACCAAAGCTCGACCCGCAAGCTTTCAAGTCGACGCCAACTCACTTTCCTTCAAAAAGACTTCCGCGTCGCTACGGGACCACCCGAACCTCTCTGTAAATACAAACAGAAACTGCTGATGGTATTTCCACAATACCAGGCTGCCACGTGGGGTCGGCACACTGCCCGAAGCTCCGGTACTCTACATAGGTATTCTCCTGATTAACGGATTTTTAGGTTTCGATTTCTAAAATTTCGGTTTTAGGGCATATAATAAGGATTTTCGAAAATCATGCAATTGATCTATTTTTAAAAGTCCTTTTTCAAAACTAATTTGATTCTTAGTCTCTCTACATGATTATGATTGTTTGGGTACAATTTTTCAAATCTTTGCAAATTAACAATTTTTCATGTGTTTTTGAGTTATTGTTCACAGGATTTTAAAACTTTTAAGCACTTGCACCAATGGCATTCGCCTGGATAATCTTCCTTTTGGTAGCAATGGTAGGACCGAGTGGGTCTTATATAAAAAGAGAACAAGATGACTCAAATCAAGAAGAGACAAAGAAAGTCTATCAAATTGATTCAGAATCAGATGAAGAAGACTGGGAAGAGATTTGTGAACAAGCACAAAAAGCTATTGACAAAGAAGATAGGTTGTACTTGAAGAACAAGAAGCTGATGAGATCGTCCTCAACAACCAAGCAGTACACTAGGCGAAAGAATTCGAGGGGAACTGGAATTCAGATTGATAGACCCCTCACCAGAGCTCGCTCTCTCACTAGAGAATCTCCATGGATTGAAGGTCAAGATGCACCGTCTGGTTCTATACTACATCCTTCAACGTCCTGGAGACACACAGCAAAAGCGAATGTAGGGTCCTCACTTCGACAAGAACAGCGAAGATCGTCTGCTGAACAAGACAGCGTGTCTACAAATCTCAAACAGATTATCTCTGAGCAACATAAGATGAAAAGAAAGGTCTCCAGAATGTCAAAAATGCTTCAAGCGATTTTGAAGAAGTTGGATTGTACCAATCCCACTAGTTCGGATTCTGACTGACTTAACCTTCTTTCTAATCTTTTTGTGCAGGTTTTTCAGTTTTTAGGACTTACTTTTAGTTCTAGTTCTTAAATTTCGGAACATTTTCTATAAAATTTTTAACTCTTCTTCAATTTTTGGTAATTTTTGGCTTTGTTTGTGACAAAAAGGGGGAGAGAGTTTAGAGAACTTGAACAATGATTGTGAAAATCTTGTATACATCAAGGTACAAGGTACAATGATGAATAATGAATGACTGCATCAAGGTATAATGATGAACAATGCTGATGTGAAAATTTTGTATACATCAAGGTAAGTATCACTTCAACTTTGGTTTTTATCTAGTGATTGGTTGCATGTCTCCACTAACTATTCGACTAATTATTTGGGCATGTAATATGACTAACAAGTTGATGTTGGACTAACACTTTATGACATTTGGTTTTTGATTGCATAGAAGATATGTTGGTTCTTGACTATGATTCTCTTACATATCTGAATTCTCAAATGTCATGATGATCAGATAAACTCTATCTCTGTACTAGGTTTTGAATGCTAAATATTCTTGAGGTATCTAACGATCTCTTTTTGTCAAGAATGATTTATTTGTGCAGAGAGTACAGATGTCTAAGTCTAGAGTCTGTTTTAGGAGTTTATCTCATGTTTTTAAATTTTCGGATCTCCATTGTAAATTTTTGTTGTATGGTGATAGCAACAAAAATATCTTTTTGAATTTTCTTGAGTGGATTTGTGTTTTGTCACGAAACCGCCAAAGGGGGAGATTGTTACGGAATTTAAGTTGGCATAGTTTCGTGAAAGTCTCAAGTCTTGAAGATTGAAGGTGAAGGAAGTTGGATCATTTAACTCAATCTCAAGAAAGAAGAATTCAAAAGGAGCAGGTATGTTTTACTAAAGATTTTGTGTGATCCGAATATTTCTTGTAGTGTAGAAACACTTGGAAGAATCTTTCATTGCATAAAAATCAAAAACTGGACTTGGGACATGTTCAGGATCCGGATCAGGTTGTTCGATCCGGATCCCGAAGGTGGTTCGTTCATACACCAGTTCAATCCGGATCGTAGCCTCTCTTGATCCGGATCCCGAACACTGAGTTTACCATCTTCCTTGAACGATCCGGATCAGGCTTCGCAATCCGGATCCCGAACGTTGATGTTTGGTGAACTGTATGAACGATCCGGATCAAGCACTTCGATCCGAATCCCGAACCTTCGTTTTTCTGGAATTGCCTGACTCGTTACGACGATCCGGATCACAGCTAATCCGATCCGGATCGCCGTCCGTAAAATTTCCAGAAATGTTAGGTTTTTGATTCTTATCTCCTTCCTAGGGTTTCTAACCTATAAATAGACCCTATGACTCTTTTTCTAGGGTGAATCCAAATAGCCGTCATTTTCATATATCATCTTATACGGCTCTAGATCCACCTATAGAGAAGAAAGGAAATCATTAGAGAATACTCTATGTTTCTTCATCTATATTGATTAGTTTGATTCTAGGTTTTCATACTCACATCTTGAGTTGAATCAAACTAATGAATACTTAGATGGTATTTCCGATCTATCTTTGATCTAAGTATTCGGCGGATCATCACCACCAAAAACAACGATTTACCCCAAAAATCGGCGCGTGGATTCGCGTGTCCTTGTGGATTCAAGGTTCAACCGCTCTCGTGGATTCGGAGCGAGGCACGTTCGTGGATTCGAAGGGTGCTATTGGGTGAAGACCGTGGATTCGGTCGGACGTCGTGGATTCGACGTTAGACGCCGTGGATTCGGCGTTGGGCGCAGATCGTGGATTCGAGAAGCGTCGTGGAGCGAGCGGAGAAGATCCTCTAGGAGCGTATGGAAAAGGTTGAGTCGTAAGTGTGTACGGTAAATCACCTTGTACGTGTTTTAATTCTAGTGGATTTCTGCCGTGTTATCGGTCCCGTGGTTTTTTACTCCGGTGATGGAGTTTTCCACATAAAAATCTTGCGTATTATTTTTATTTCCGCATTGGGTTTTTATCGCAACGATTTTTGAGTGTTTATACGTTTACACCTATTCACCCCCCTCTAGGTGTTTTTTCCCCTATTTAGATCCTTATTACATATAACCCAACACCGTGGTTTTTTACTCCGGTTTTAGAGTTTTCCACGTAAAAATCTTGCGTGTTATATTTTCATTTCCGCATTGGGTTTTATTGCGCAACGATTTTTGAGTGTTTATTGTTTACACCTATTCACCCCCCCTCTAGGTGGTTTTTCCCCTATTTAGATCCATATTTTAACATAACCCAACAATTGGTATCAGAGCGGGAATATGGTTGTAAACAATGGTTGAAGGTGGAAACATCAACAGACCCCCGTTCTTCGATGGAACAAATTATGCCTATGGAAAGTACGGATGAAAGCCTTTTTAATTTCCATCGACGAACGGGTGTGGCAATCTATCGAGTTAGGATGGTCAAATCCAACTGAAGTTATTGTTGATGTTCACACCATCAAACCTAGGTCGAAATGGACCAAGGAAGAGATTGACTTATCTTCTTACAATGGCAAAGGAATTAACGCTTTATTTAATGCTTTGTCTCAAACCGAATTCTCTCGCGTCTAGGCATGTGAGACTGCGAAAGAAATTTGGGATGTTCTTCAAGTTACACATGAGGGAACTAACCTTGTGAAGATTCAGAAACTGCAAATGTTTACGAGCAAGTTTGACTCTATTTTCATGGCAGAAAATGAATCTTTCACAGATTACTATACGCAATTGCAAGACATCGTGAATACATGTGCTAACTTGGGAGAGAAAATTTCAGAATTTAAAATTGTAAGAAAGATTTTAAGGACTCTTCCTGAAAGATTTCGTTCCAAGGTTACGGCCATTGAAACAATTAAACACCCGGACGAAATCCGTGTAGAAGAATTAGTTGGCTCATTACAAACTTATGAAATGACATTTCCTACTAACTATTCTTCGGGAAAGGCATCCTCTTCTAAGTCTTCAGGTTATGCGTTGAAAACAACAAAAGAAGAAGACACGGATTCATCCTCCTCAGACGACAACGAGAACCTATCTATGGAGGATTTCGAGAAGTAGCTTGCTCTCTTGACCAGAAAATTTCGCCGGAACTTTTGAAGGGGTAATTCAAGTAAAACTCTATCCTTCGAAAAGTCAAGGAAAGGCAAAGGTTTTTCAAGCCACAAGTCAAGAAAACAAGAGAGTTTTTCAAAGGATAAGAAAAGCTCGGAGGGACAAGTCCAATGCTTCAAGTGCCGAGGATACTGTGACACCCCCGGAATTTGGATTAGTCCTCTATATAAATGATATAATAGGACTAAATCTCTAACCCGGCTATAGCATTTTGGATGGTAGCAAGATCCAAGAGGAACATGAGAGTTAAGCGTGCTAGAGCTAGAGTAGTTCTAGGATGGGTGACCCCCTGGGAAGTGGGGCGTCACAGTTGGTATCAGAGCCATTCACCAGCCAGAAATGTGAGATGAGTCTCGGCTGAGCCAGGGTTATATAGCGAGTAGAGCGAGGCTCCCCGGCTAATGACCGTTGTGAGTGGAGTGCAGCTCCTCACAAGGTCGGCTAAGGCTAGCGAGACGAGTCTCACATCGCTTGGTGCTTGTGAGTGTGCTTGAGCCTGACGTGGACGTCAGGGCTTAAAGGGGGGAAGAATGTGACACCCCCGGAATTTGGATTAGTCCTCTATATAAATGATATAATAGGACTAAATCTCTAACCCGGCTATAGCATTTTGGATGGTAGCAAGATCCAAGAGGAACATGAGAGTTAAGCGTGCTAGAGCTAGAGTAGTTCTAGGATGGGTGACCCCCTGGGAAGTGGGGCGTCACAGATACGGCCATATCTCAACGGAGTGTCCCAATAAGAATCCGAGAAAGAAGAAAGCGATGCAAGCCGTCACTTGGGATGACACCTCAACGTCAAATGAGTCATCTTCAAGTGATGAAGAAAACAACGCAACGGCATTCCACGCGTCCACATCTTCACCGTTCATATGCTTTATGGCAAGCACATTTGAGTCATTGTCCAACTCCTCCTAAGTTGAAAAAACTGCAACGGACGATGAATCGGATAATTCCGAACGTGAAGATTTTGTTTTAGCCTACCATAAACTTTTGAGGGATTCAAAGAAACTCGCTAAGCAAAACAAGGGGTTGAGAGGGAGATTGCAGGATCTCGAAGAAGAAGTAAAAAGGGGTACTTCTCTCTCAACCGGTCTTGAAGTGGAAAGGGATAACCTGATAAAAGCAAATGCTTCACTTCAAGAGAAAAATGAGCATTTCGAGAAGGAACATGTAAAAATGGTTGATAAAGCTGGTTACTTCTTGAAGCTCTACTCCGAGGCTCGACAAGAAAAAATGGAGATGACGAAGACCATTTTCCAACTCAAGGATGATTTAAAGCGTTTTTCTTCTGGAAGGAGCAAGTTGGATAAGATGCTTGGTCTTGGTCAAACAAACCGATTCGGCCTCGGATACACTCAAACTGGAGACAGTTCTAGTTCGAGTGGAACAGTTTTTGTGCCCCAGTCGGTATCTCCTTCTCCGACGACGGAATTTACAGCATACAACGACAACAACCCTACCTCACCCTCTTCGGGATCGTCAAGAATAAAGGTATGTTTTCGTTGTGGTTTTGCAGGGCACATTAGAAGAAATTGCAAGATGGGAGCAAAACGATCAACTCAAGCGCCTCTTGCAACAACTACCAAAAAGGTGATTCCCCGGAAATCAAAGGAAAATTTTTCAAAAGAAAAGAGCCTTGGTAGTTCACCTCGCAAGACGATGTCAAGCAATGAATCAAACAAGACGATTTCACCAAGGAGAATAACTTCACGAACATTGCCGACGCAGTCCAAAAAGGTTTGGGTGCGCAAAGGTGAAATCTTCCCTTGTCTTGTTGTTCATACTTCTTTACATGCTTATGACAACTCGTCTTGGTATCTGGATAGTGGGTGTTCCCGTCACATGACCGGTGACAAAAACTGCTTTCAAAATTTAGAGAAAATCTCCGGAGGACATGTTGTTTTCGGAGACGGTCGTTCTTCCAAAATTGTTGGAAAGGGAACAATCGCTTATTCTAGAAGGCCCGGTTTTGAACAATGTCTTATTTGTTGAAGGCCTAAAGACTAACCTCATTAGTATTAGTCAACTTTGTGACAATGGTTTCTCAGTTAATTTTTCTTCTGTAGAATGTATTGTAACTGATAAGGACCAGGTATTCTTTTTGAAAGGGGTTAGATTGGAAAATAATTGCTATGTTGTTTCGAACAAAATTTTTGAAAAATGTAACCTAGTTTCTTTAGATAATGAAACTCTTTGGCATGAAAGACTAGGTCACATAAATTTTAAAGAACTAGCAAGGATTTCAAATAAAGACGTGGTTAAGGGGGTTCCTAAACTTTTATTTAAAGAAAACATTGTGTGTGGAGGTTGTCAAAAGGGAAAACAATCAAGGGCTGCACACAAGAACTTGAATCACGTTGGTACCAAACAGCCCTTGGAACTATTGCACATGGACTTAATGGGGCCGACTCGTCAACCATCTTTGGGAGGTAAATGGTATATTTTTCTTTTGGTTGATGATTTCTCTAGATATTCATGGGTAACTTTTTTAAAAGAGAAAGCAGATACTTTCGACTCTTTTCATGAGATTTGTCATCGTATTATGATTGAGAAAAATGAAAAGATCGTTCGTGTTGGAAGTGATAGAGGTGGAGAATTCATTAATTCTAAATTCATTGATTTTTGCACTTCCAACGGCATAAAACATGAATTCTCAGCACCCTATACACCTCAGCAGAATGGTGTAGTCGAGCGCAAAAACAGGGTTGTTCAAGAGATGGCGCGTGTGATGCTTCATAGCCGAAAACTCCCGTTACATTTTTGGGCTGAAGCTGTGAACACCGCCGTCTATGTAATTAATCGAGTGTTGTCACGCCCCGGGGGTTCAAACGCGCGGAAGGAGAGCCACCGATGCTCCCAGATCAGCATAATATTTTTTTTTTGAAAGCGGGTCTACCCCAGTGCGCGCACAGACCCGCCGCATATGCAAATTCACTCTGCAAACGGGCAGAGTTTCCTTTGTATATGCACGACGTCCTCATTACATAATACATCCAAATCAAGCTTTAGCCACACTAATCGAAGCACAGCCATATACAACATGCATTTCACACATAGGGAAAGGGCCGACCATTTTAAAAGGATAAATATTCACAGGGTTTTGAAAGCGACGCCCACCCGACGTCGATGTTTTAAAAATCCATTTGAAAACCACATAAATCCACAGAGGTTTTAAAGACGGCACCCACCCGATGCCTAATTTTGTAAAACCAGTTTCGAAATCACATAAATTCCACAAGATTTTAAAAACCGGTGCCCACACGACACCCACGTTTTAAAGACGGTTTTCACAAACGGTTTTCTTTGTTTTTCATAGTTTTAAAACGGCCAAGTAAGGGAAAGATACCACATCCATTCAACAATCATAAATGAAAAGGTACATCCACATCGATCCCACGGGGGTATCGCAATCCACAACTAACTAACATGAAAAATAAAAGAACAGGGAAAGTAATGTCACTATGTCTGATGCCGCTATACATCAGAACGGCACTGTTGTTACGGCATTTTGGTCTTGGCATATTTCGTGAGTCAAGTCAGTGAGTTGAGTCGGAGTCTTAAAGGGATCAAATTGTCAATCAGCAATCAAAGACTTAGAGAAGATTCAACAAGAGCTCAAGTTGACACTCAGTGTCTTGAATCTTGAAGATTGAAGTTGAAGAATTGTGGATCAGTTACATCAATCTCAAGAAGAAAGTATTCAAGAGGATCAGGTATGTTTAACTAAATAATTGTGGTGATCCGAATACTTTCTTATAGTGTAGAAACACTTGGATAAACTTTTAATTGCATAATAATCAAAAACTGGTGTTCGGACTTGTTCAGGATCCGGATCAGAGCCAACGATCCGGATCCCGAAGGTTGTTGCTTCATACAAGACTTCGATCCGGATCCATGCAATTTCCGATCCGGATCCCGAATGTTAAGTTTTCTGTTTTGTATGAACGATCCGGATCGGGCAATGCAATCCGGATCCCGAACCCTTGGTTTTCTGGAATCGTCAATCTCGTTACGACGATCCGGATCGCAGAAAATCCGATCCGGATCGCCGTCCTGAAAATTTCCAGATAAGGTATGTTTTTGATTCTTATCTCTTTCCAAAGGTTTCTAAACTATAAATAGACATTTAGGGTTTCTCAAAAACGGGGGAGCTACGGCCGATCTTTTTATAAAACTCTTGAGAGCAACCCTAGAGGCTAGGTTTTTATCATTCTTCTTTATAGCCTCTTTTAGGTCAATTCGATGGTTCCTTCAAGAACATATCTTTGGTCGAATTGATCTAATCTTTGCTTAGAGATTTCTTCTACGGTTCTTCATTGATAATCTAAGCAAAGGATCACCATCGAAGTCAATATTCTTATCGACTGAGTTTGCGTCGTGGATTCGACGTGGCATCGTGGATTCGGTGTGCTAAAGGCATTTCGTGGATTCGAAGCGTGCGTTCGTGATTCGAACGTGAGCAGTGGACGGGCAAAACGGTGGAGCGCGAGGTCCAAGAAATTGAAGGAGGGGTTAAATCCGTGGAGACGGTAATCACCTTGTTATTCTTCTTTTCTTAGGGATTGTTATTGCGTGGATATCCAACCGGTCAGCGCGAGGTCCGAAGAAGCTGAAGGAGGGGTTGAGTCCGTGGAGTCGGTAATCACCTTGTTATTCTTCTATTCTTAGTGGATTGTTATTGCGTGTTGGTCCCGTGGTTTTTCTCCTGGATTGGAGTTTCCACGTATATCTCGGTGTGCTGTTTTTATTTTCCGCATTGGTTTTTATTTTGCACTGAGATTGAGTTTTTAAGTATTACACCTATTCACCCCCCCCTCTAGTTGTTTGATAGTACCTATTTAGATCCTTGTGGATCATATAATAACTCTACAATTGGTATCAGAGCGGGTTTTAGGTTTATCTATCATGATGGGTGAAAGTGGTAATATTTATAGACCTCATCTTTTTGATGGGACTAATTATGCTTATTGGAAAGTGCGGATGAGAGCTTTTCTCATCGCAATTGATGAGCGGGTATGGCAATCCGTGGAATACGGTTGGGTGCATCCTGTTGAGGAAGTAGAAAATTCTACTACCCCAAAACCTCGCTCTAGATGGTCCAAAGAGGAATTTGAAAGATCTTCTTACAATGGGAAAGGTATGAACGCTTTATTTAATTCTCTTTCCTCGACTGAATTTACAAGAATTTCCGCGTGTGATTCCGCGAAGGAAATTTGGGATATTCTCAAAATTACACATGAGGGTACTAATCTTGTAAAAATTCAAAAGCTCCAGATGCTTACAAGTCAATTTGACTCTATTCATATGGAAGAGCATGAATTGTTTACAGATTATTACACTAGACTTCAAGATGTAATAAATACATGTGCTAATTTAGGAGAAAAGATCCCGGAGTTGAAAGTTGTAAGAAAGATACTTCGGACTCTTCCGGAACGGTTTAGGGCAAAAGTTACCGCCATTGAAACCGTTAGTCATCCGGATGAGATGAGTGTAGAGGAATTAGTAGGTGCTTTGCAAACTTATGAAATGACTTTTCCTACTAATCAAGTTTCTTCCAAGTCTTCTTCTAAGCTTACAGGTATTGCATTCAAATCAACAAAGGAAGAAGATAGCGAATCAAGTTCCGACGATGAAATCTCTTTTGCCGATTTTGAAGAACAATTGGCGCGGATCGTAAAGAAATTTCGTCGGAAATTTTGGAAGAATCGAACCGATGGATCTTCATCCTCGAAACCATCAAAAGGATCATCGGGTTCTAAATCCTCTAAACTCAAAAGCTTTGCAAAACCTTCTAAAGAAAAAGAAAAAGATGATTTCGAAGGGGAAATCCAATGCTATCGATGCAAAGGCTACGGCCATTTTTCAATGGATTGTCCTTCTAAGAAATCATATAAAAAGAAGGCTTTGCAAGCGAAAACTTGGGACGATTCTACTTCTAATGAATCAACCTCAAGTAAAGAGGAAAAAGGAAAAATCGTTGCTTCTCATGCCTCTCATTTTCCCTCTTCTAATAATTGTTTATCATCTTTAGTCACTGACTCTACTCCTTTGATTTTGTATGAAACATCAACAACCGGCGGAGAGTCATCAAGTGAGGGGGAGTCGGACGAGGAAGAACTCGTTGAGGCATATCAACAACTTCTTGCGGAATCTAAGAAGATGGCCAAACATATCAAGAAGTTGAGGAACCAACGACTTGAGAATCAAGACGAGAATCATGCTTTAAAGATCAAACTTCATGATCTCGAGGAGGAACGAGAGCTTTTATTGAATAATAATAAAATCCTCCAAGAAAAGATAAATCAATCGGAAACGGTCGTTAATTCCCATATTAACAAGATTGATTTTCTTGAAAAGCAGTTTGAGGAAATTCATGTCACCAACCAAGCATTGACCAAGCAAGTTCATCAACTTAAATCCGACATACAAAGGATTTCAACCGGTTCCAAGAAACTTGAATGTATGTCCCGTTTAGGTCAAACAAGCAAGGTTGGTTTGGGATTCAAAAAGAACCAAACTGTGAAGGCTTCAAGTTCCACAACTAAATTGAAAGGAAGAACTTGTCACCTATGTGGACTTGAAGGACATTTGGTGAAGGATTGCCCGAAAAAGAGAAAGAAAAATTCTTCGGCAACTTCATCTACGGAGCGAACTCAACGGAATCAAAAGACACATCAAGTCAAAGGAGTTCACTCAACCCACCAAAGGTCCGAGCCACAACATCAATCATTCAAGTGGATCACTGCGAGGCAAAGACCTAAGGTGGATCAACAGTCAAAGCGGACAACCCCCGGCCACAACGAATCAAGACAACCCAAAATCCTGCGATTTTGGATTCGGAAAGGTGATATCTTTCCTTGTCTTAAGTTCTAAATAGCTTATGACTGTATGTAATGCTTTGATTGGTTTTCCCTTCATATCTTTCTTAATCTTTGCATTACATGTTTTTCAATGCTCTTCGTTTTATACTTTGTTTTTGAACAAAAGGGTTTTTTAATGAACAAGTGCATTGAATGAAAAGGGCTTTCACTTTCAATCACTCCAATTTAATTTTATATGGATTATCAACTTTACTCCATAATCATAATCTTGAAGATACTTCATTATAGGAGTTTTTGATATTATAAGCATCAAATTTTAGAAATCATGTGTGATCTTTAGATGCTTAATCTATCTCGGTTGTGTGAGTTCATTGTGATAAACGTGAGACAACCGATAGACTAAAATTTGGGATTTAATTCTTTCACGTAAGAGATTGCATTCTTACAAGGGTATTGAAATGATTTGCAAAAGATGTGGAAAGAGTTACATCCGGAAGGAGTGTGAAAACTACCACCACATGTTGGAAAGAGCTGCCACCCCGGTCGTTCGGTTTGTGTGTGAAGCTACCACATGTTATGAATGCTTGATAGTATTTTATGAGAAAATCTTTAGTTGAAGCATTTGGAGATTTATATGCAAAACTCTTATATTTTGAACAATCTCCTGGTTGGTATAAGGTGGGATAGTTGAAAGATGCTCAAAGAGCCACCCTTAGGTATTTTAGTGCTTATCTCAAATTTGAAAGGGTAAGAAATCAAATTGATGTCATTTGGAAATCTCTGTAAGTCATCTTTGTACATCCGTTACATCTTGATAGACTTTGGATCTCAAGATAATTTTTGATGACTTGTGTTTGATGAATATAACATGAAAAACGGTTTATAATGTTTTACCTTTATTTTTCATGATTTTGGAGTAAATCTTTTTAATTTTGTGAAATTAATTGGATTGAATGACATCTGTGTGAATTCACTGTTTAAAGCACTTAAATTGATTTCTTGATGGAATACAAATCGGTATTTGAAAAGTTTCTAAAATCTGGATTTGTTTCAAGAAATTATTTGATTTTTGCCTTCTGGTACCGGTACGCAATCTGCATTTTTGTTATATACCGGAACTGAGCTTTTATCTCTCTTTCTCTATGAACTAATGTTGTTAGTGATTTCCTTTTGTCTAGTATGTTCACTGTTTGACAATTTGTGACAAAAAGGGGGAGAAGAGAAATGACGGAGATAAGATCATCAGGAGAGGACAAACGAAAATGGAAAAATGGGGGAGAACGAAAAATGATGATCGTATCACAAAGGGGGAGAACATAGATGCTCAAGAACATGGACAACATGTTAGAGATGCTCAAGATAGGGGGAGACAAAGAAAAATTGAAAGAGCCGAAAAACAAAAGAACCAAAAGGAAGACGAATCAAATGTAGGATTCTAATTTCTAACGACTAACGTTTGATTTTGTTTGGAGTTTTGTTTTGCAGGAATTACATCATTTTAAGACTCCAAGTCCTAAGTCATAGAGTATGTTCTAGGACTGGTTGGTTCAAATGTAATTTTGTATTTATTGGATCTTTCACGCAAAGAAAATCAATGTTTTGGTGATGACATTGAGTTTCGACTTTTTGGTTTAAGATGAGTGTCTTGAGCGCTTTTATGTACTTTTGGGTTTTGTCACGAAATTGCCAAAGGGGGAGATTGTTACGGCATTTTGGTCTTGGCATATTTCGTGAGTCAAGTCAGTGAGTTGAGTCGGAGTCTTAAAGGGATCAAATTGTCAATCAGCAATCAAAGACTTAGAGAAGATTCAACAAGAGCTCAAGTTGACACTCAGTGTCTTGAATCTTGAAGATTGAAGTTGAAGAATTGTGGATCAGTTACATCAATCTCAAGAAGAAAGTATTCAAGAGGATCAGGTATGTTTAACTAAATAATTGTGGTGATCCGAATACTTTCTTATAGTGTAGAAACACTTGGATAAACTTTTAATTGCATAATAATCAAAAACTGGTGTTCGGACTTGTTCAGGATCCGGATCAGAGCCAACGATCCGGATCCCGAAGGTTGTTGCTTCATACAAGACTTCGATCCGGATCCATGCAATTTCCGATCCGGATCCCGAATGTTAAGTTTTCTGTTTTGTATGAACGATCCGGATCGGGCAATGCAATCCGGATCCCGAACCCTTGGTTTTCTGGAATCGTCAATCTCGTTACGACGATCTGGATCGCAGAAAATCCGATCCGGATCGCCGTCCTGAAAATTTCCAGATAAGGTATGTTTTTGATTCTTATCTCTTTCCAAAGGTTTCTAAACTATAAATAGACATTTAGGGTTTCTCAAAAACGGGGGAGCTACGGCCGATCTTTTTATAAAACTCTTGAGAGCAACCCTAGAGGCTAGGTTTTTATCGTTCTTCTTTATAGCCTCTTTTAGGTCAATTCGATGGTTCCTTCAAGAACATATCTTTGGTCGAATTGATCTAATCTTTGCTTAGAGATTTCTTCTACGGTTCTTCATTGATAATCTAAGCAAAGGATCACCATCGAAGTCAATATTCTTATCGACTGAGTTTGCGTCGTGGATTCGACGTGGCATCGTGGATTCGGTGTGCTAAAGGCGTTTCGTGGATTCGAAGCGTGCGTTCGTGGATTCGAACGTGAGCAGTGGACGGGCAAAACGGTGGAGCGCGAGGTCCAAGAAATTGAAGGAGGGGTTAAATCCGTGGAGACGGTAATCACCTTGTTATTCTTCTTTTCTTAGGGATTGTTATTGCGTGGATATCCAACCGGTCAGCGCGAGGTCCGAAGAAGCTGAAGGAGGGGTTGAGTCCGTGGAGTCGGTAATCACCTTGTTATTCTTCTATTCTTAGTGGATTGTTATTGCGTGTTGGTCCCGTGGTTTTTCTCCTGGATTGGAGTTTCCACGTATATCTCGGTGTGCTGTTTTTATTTTCCGCATTGGTTTTTATTTTGCACTGAGATTGAGTTTTTAAGTATTACACCTATTCACCCCCCCTCTAGTTGTTTGATAGTACCTATTTAGATCCTTGTGGATCATATAATAACTCTACAACTGTCGCGGCCTCACCAGCGCCCTAGCACTCGCCCCTGGACGAACCTGTCACGAAGTGGGAAGTCAGTGACTAGAAATAACATAGTATGCAAGAAGGGCTAAAAGTAAGGCAAACCACGGTAACCAGAGCAACCGTCCACCTCAAAACACAAACCATTGCGTCCACACCCTGTACCAAGCAAAACCGGGCACCTTCCCCGCCAATCACACCGAGCACCTGCCCCGGTGTCCCCCGCCGAGCACCTGTCTCGGCCGCCGAGCACCTGTCTCGGCCGCCGAGCACCTGCCTCGGCATCACCGCTCACACCCCCCACCTTCGAGGGCCCCCTTTCTTACGTCACCATCTCGTGGGGTACACGGGTCAACGTACCACTTTTCCGGAAAAGCACATCCTTGCGGTGGCTAAACCGCCGGTGTGCGTGTAGCAAAACAAGAGCCTCATAATCGATAGTAAGTAAAATAGCGCAACAGGGTTAGTTAGATAATCATAAGATCCACATACTATTCACCTTGCCCCGATATGTGATTTCTATTAATACATGTCTATCCCCCGAAAAGTACCCACCTCGTGCGTGTCGTCCGGCGCTCGGCTCGTCCGTGACCGTGCGCCTGTCGCCTACAATGCCCCGCACTCCTGAAGGAACAATGGTATGTCAAGACTAAGATATCCGAACACTGACACCGACTCCATGCCGAAAACCGACGACTGACGTGTCACGCCCCGGGGTCGAAACTGCGACCCGGGCTCGCCAACAGATCCGCCACCTATGCCAAACCCGTATAGGCGAAGCGTCCTACCTGCAAGAAAAGTACTACAGCTAACAGATATCAGAGCTATAAATAAAAATCTGCTGTATAACTAAAATCAATCACTGTACAACTGGAAATAATACAACAATGTCCGCCTCCCAAAAATAATAATAATAAAATATCCTCAAATACAAGCTCTGAACCCAACCGGCAGGTAACTCCAATAAATACATCAGTGTACAGTCTCACAATACATAATATATCCTCACTACATCAGTCTCTCAAAAGAGGAAAATAAAACAACTAATCTACTGAAGATCTCCTCTGGAGGGGTACCGCTACTCTCCAACAGCGGGTAGGGATCTAGCTCGCGACTCCCTCGCCTCGAACAACAACCGCGGAATCAGCAACATCCGCTAAGACTCTGCAAAACGAAGGAAAGGAAGGAAAAAAGAAGGGGAAAACCCCCAAAGGGTGTGAGAACTACACCAAAAAGGGAGTTCTCAGTGGGTACCACCGCCAGGCCCGACGGTCTGCCCACCAAGTCCTCGAGAGATAAAAACTAACCAAAGCCGTAAAGACTGAAATAAGGAAGCTGGAGCCTCTCAACAGCTACCAAGCCTCCATCTAAAATGCTCCAAAGGGGAAAACCAAAGAATGGTATGCAACCACTAGCACATGAAGTGCACAATCGACCCAATCGAGCTGACTGCCATATCTGGTCCAGTCAAACCTGCGCCCACCTACAACAACCTCCCGCTGACGGGCAGGAATTATGTAGGGCGTCCAAACGGACTAACTCGCTATCGAGTAGTGGCTCATGCAAGCTATAGTCAAAATCCACGCTCTCTCTCAGAACGGATAAACTCAAGATCACCAAACCTCTCGCACATCGGTCAACAACTCACAAAGACCTCGGGACCACAGTCCCCAAATGGATCCCAACAACACTAGCACTGGTCTAAACACAGCTACTAGACTCCACTCGGTCCCCCTGACACGAGTAAAACAAGAAAGTAAATGCCAGTAATACCCCAATCTGGTGCCACCAGTAAAACTGGCATTGCCTGCTCAGCGGAATCTGCACACATGGCTCGAAACCGCGGGACCGGCCCGCATGGCTCGCATCCCAAAAAAGTATCAGACCGGCACACAAGGCTGGGTCCGAAAAGCCTACCTCCGGAGTGGCACTCGAGGGGAGCGACCCACACGAGTAAAGTATCTCAGTAACAAGTATCTCTGTATAGCAGGACTTTGATCACAAATCTGATCAAAGTGGGAAAACTCAACCACTAAAGAAAGACCCGACCTCAATCGGATGCAACTAAACGATAAGTGGGAAACTCCATCCACTAGAGAAAACTGATACCCAATCTGGTGCATAGATAAGCATCCAGTCAACCACCCAATATCTGCGGTTGCCGCAAAGCCCCATAACTAATCCAACCTGTCCCAGACACAAAGTCCCGACTACAATACCCAGACCCCTGCTCGAACCCGAGCAACACTGACCACCTGACTAACAAGAAGGAGAAAGGAAAAGCATGGTTTCTCCTAAGTCAAGTTCCAATAAGTAGTGCAGCAGTAAAAGATGGCCTAACTACAAGTCCATTCAATCATGCTTTTGTCCTTGGAAACAATAAAAGAGAGTAAAACATATAGTAGCAAAGCATACTACAATATTCCCACTATGATATACCAATCTCGCATAAATAGGCCACTGAATAAACATGTATGATCTCTATATCATCTAGTGTGGGATAAATATAATCTGTCTATTGCATGCTAAGTCTCTAGTTCAACAAGCATGTACAATTATCAGGTAAACATCAATCCACATGATCTAGGCCGTTTCCATGCTTACCTCTCGCTCATATTGGTTGCACATTAAATTAGGCATGCTATCAATCATAGAGGGTGACATTCCCACAGGTAAGCTTATCTTAACCATACATGAACATCCACTATTACACCTCCCATAAGGCATAACATGCATATAAACCCTGCCATTCCCTCTAACAGTTGCAATTACTAAGTTTACCTACCTGAAGCGCTTAAACCAAGGCAAACCTGAAGTCGGTGAAGAGTGTAGACGCTCACAGTCCAAAATCTGCTAAAGCTGCACCCTCGGTACGTGTCGCGCAAGCCTCGGCTCCAATCAGCTGAAAATACCCGGAATCCACTATCTCCAATTCCAACAGGTTCAGAAACACTCGCGAACCCTCCTGGGGAAAACAAAAGGTCCAAGGTTACAGTTTATTCCCCAAAATATCCAAGTATATACAACATCAGAAAATAGCCCGGAAGATGTGCAGTTTTCACCTGCAGAACGGATTCTGAAAAATCCAACAAAATTACTGTCGCGTTCCTCGCGTCGATACTTTCGAAACGACTACCTGTACGTCAAATTCCGAGCCCCGTAGGCCGAGTTACAAATTCCACAATACAGGGCGCTCACAAACAGACAACCACAAATCTGTATTTCCATGCACAGATAAGGGGAAAAACATATACCTTAGGCCAAAACTCAAAAAAATCCAAAAAAAATACTGTTATAATCCTTGCGTCGAGTAGATGAAAAATGTACAAAGGCTCGTCTCAATCCGATGCCCGGTTGCGGAGATATCCTCGAAACAACCCGCCGCTGTCCACAACTACTTCACAGAAAAGTATCACAGTAAACATGGAAGAACCCCTCGAAAAGCGCGAAATAAGGGAAAGCCGAAAATACCTAGATCGTAGATCTGTCCGTCGCGGATCCTGCGGCGAAGAGGTGGTCGGAGTAGGCCGGGGGAGCTCGCGCACCGAAACGCGACGAAGGGGAACACAAAAGGACGAGTGTCGCACCGCGCCGTAAAAATGGAAACCTCGGTATGCGTGCCACCAAAAATCCTAGAATTCCTCCAGAGGGTGCACAACATATAGGGGAGCAACTTTGCTTAAGGGCTCGGGGTGATTGGAGGCTCGGAAATGCAGAAAAAGCCATGAAGAAGGCGGTTCAGATTGCTTTTATAGGCTGCAGAAACAAATCGAATAATACCGAATATGTCCCAAAACCGGCGCCCGAATTTTTCCGGGCTGCTACAGTGTTGGGCCCGGCCCAACACTGTGCAGGCCCGAATCTCCCACAGGCCTCCACGTAGCCCACAAAACATGAAACAGCGGCGGTGGACCACCCAGCTCGCGCCACGTGGACCGCCCGGACGACGACACGTGGCAAGCCCGGTCAACGCGCGCCTGGCACGCGCCTGCGCGCGACGCCTGCGCCCTCTGCACGCACGCGCCCCGAGGCGGTGCAGTGGTTCCGTGGACCGAGCGCACAACACCGCGCCAAACACACACCGCCACGTGTCACCACCGGTCCACCGTACACCCGCAACATTTTCCGTGGACCACGCCTACAGCGTCGGCCAACCGGGAGCCGCCACGTGCCCTGCTCCCGGGTGCACGCCTCCGCGGTGGACCGCGCACCTGCCCGCGCCCCCGCGCGCCTGCCCGCGCGCCCGCCGCCGTGCCTGTGCCTGCCCGTCGCCGCGCCGCCGCCCTCCGCCGTCGCCGGCGCTGCCCCAGCTGCCGGAACAGTACCATTACCTCAAAATCCGTGCCGGGTCATCCGAGCTCCGAAAAATGCAAGTGACTAGTTCATTTTCATCGTTTTCGCGCGCTGAATCCAAATTTGCTGTCCATTTTGCCAAATTCCCACTCTAAAAATTGCCGAAGGCATCCGGAAAGATATTCTTTTGTCCAAACTTCGCGCTGAGCCCCATTTTAATATCCATTGCGCGCAAAACCACTTCTAAGCATTCAATGGGGCCATCTGATCACCCACGTGATCCATTTAAGCCCGAAGTCCCCCACTTGTGTCCAAATTGTGCACAAACCCCGCCGACGTGCCACATAGGCCTCCAGAAGCTGTAGATGCAACAGTGCTCCGTAAGTGGGAATTTCGGGTCTTCACATCCTCCCCCACTAAAAGAAAGTTTCGTCCTCGAAACTGGCTCAAATCCACCAGGAGTCACAAGTACCACGGGTAGGTATCCATCAATAACGCCTCCAGCTCCCCAAACACCACTCACTCCCCGTGATCACTTCCCAAAAACTATAATACCCAGTACGGCATGTGTAGAGCACCGGGTTTTCGGATGGCGCGCCGACCGCACATGGTGTCGTGGAGCAGAGAGTTTGCTTCGGGCATGTTGCGTTTGTGTTTACTGTTGATGTCGGGTTGATTCGGATCAACGCAGATGTCCCAGCCCGATTCGGAGTTTTTCCGGCATTTTGCGCCGATTGAGGACTGGATTTGGGAATTACCGACTTCACAGTGGAGTATAGAAAATTCGGGAACACTTGGAACAGGTATATTATCAGATTACAGCGAAGTTCGGGAGGTTCCGGACTGACGCGGAGGATCCGGAGGCAAAAAGTGAGTCGGAACTGACAGTTTCGGAGCCGGTTTTTGATTTGAGCACTCCGACTCAACGGATGAGCTTTTTGAAGAGAAAAAGCTGCGAGCGCATGTACTTTCGATTTACAGCGGGATTCGGGAGGTTCCGGGCAGCGGCGGAGAGCCCGAAGGCAAAATGTGAGTTTTAGTTGGGCTTTTTGGATTATTTTATTGACTTAATTAATTAGCTTTGCTAATTGAGGGTCTTCTCTGCTTGAAGGCTGGGAGTGTGGAGTGAGGTAAGTGGATTTGGTCGGTTTCTAATTAAGCTTTATGACTCTAATTAAGGTTTTAATTAAAGTTCCCTTTTAATTAATTAAAGCATTATGCTTTATAAAGGCCTTATCCCCTCCACCTACCACCCTCTGTAGCAGAGAAGAAAGGAAGAGAAAAAGAGAGAAGAAAAGAGAGGAAAAGGAAGAAGAAAAGGAAAAGAAGAGAAAGAAGAAGGTTCTTGAGGAGAGCTTGGTTGAGGACTCGCCGTTGGTGCCCGAGAGAAGCTTGTGGGCGTGCGGCGTGCGTCGACGAGGTAAGCGATTTGCAGTTTTTTTTGATCTTGGAGCTTTGATTTTTGGATTTTTCGAGGTTTTGGAAATTTAATTTGATTTTTCTTTTCTTTTCTTTTCTTTTGCGCGGGGGATCGCGCCTTGGGAGCTGCGCGCGCACGCATTGGCGCACGCGCGGCCGAAGCGGCTGCTGCGCGGGCGCACTTGGGCGCCGCGCGCAGCAGCCGTCAGGGTGCTGCAGGACTGGCAGCACCCTGCGGCCCACCCGCGTGCGCGGGCAGCACCAGGGCCCTGGGCCCTGGTGCAGCGCCGCGCGGGCGCTGCGGGCCGCGCGCAAGCGCGCGCGGCGGGCGCACGCGGTCCTGCGGACTGCGCACGAGGCGCGCGCGGTGCCGCAGGCCGTGCGCAAGGCGCGCACCGCACGGGCCCTTGCGGGCTGCTCGTGGTGCTGCGGGCCCTGCGCGGGCCGCGAGCAGCCTTGCGGACCGTGCGCGGGGCGCGCGCGGTGCCTCAAGGCCGCGCGCAGGGCGCGCACCGCGCGGGCCCTTGCGGGCTGCGCGCGGTGCCGCGGGCCTTGCGCGGGCCGCGCGCAGCCTTGCGGACCGCGCGCGGTGCCGCAAGGCCGCGCACAGGGCGCGCACCGCGCGGGCCCTTGCGGGCTGCGCGCGGTGCCGCGGGCCCTGTGCGGGCCGCGCGCAGCCTTGCGGACCGCGCGCCGGGCGCGTGCAGTGCCGCATGGCCGCGCGGGCCCTTGCGGGCCGTGCGCGGTGCCGCGGGCCCTGCGCGGGCAGCGCGCAGCGCCGCGGGCCCCGTGTGGCCGCGCGCGCGGCGCTGCGGGGCGCCGCGCGGCCGGGCCAGCCCCGCGCAGCAGGCCTGCCGGAGACGTGCAGCTGGCTGTGCCGCGCGGTCGGTTTTGCTGGCAGCGGCTCGTCGGGCGCGTGCGCGTGCAGTTTCGCTTGCTGCTTTCCGCTGTTTTCGCAAGCCGTTTCTCGCTGTTTTTGCGAGCAGTTTTGCAAGCGGTTTCGCGCACAGTTGTTGCTGTTTTTCGCTATTTTTGCGAGCAGTTTTGCAAGCGGTTTCGCGCGCAGTTGTTGCTGTTTTCCGCTGTTTTTGCGAGCAGTTTCGCAAGGGGTTTCGCGCGCAGTTGTTGCTGTTTTCCGCTGTTTTTGCGAGCAGTTTCGCAGGCCGTTTTCCGCTATTTTCGCGAGAACATTTGCTTGCGGTTTTCGTTGTTTTCGAGTAGTTTCGCCGGCTGTTTTCGCGAGCTTTCCTTGTGCAGTTTTGCGAGCGATTTTCGAGCAGTTTTTCGCGAGCAGTTTTTGAGCTATTCTTCGCCGACGGAGGCTGGTTTTCGTGACGCACACTGTTTTTCGCCGGCGGAGGCTATTTTTCGCCGACGGAGGCTGTTTTTCGCCGCTGGATGCTCGGTTTTCGACCGTTTGACTGATTTTGCGATTTCTTCCTTCTTGGCGGTTGCAGTGCTGTTTTTAGCTTCCGTCGAGGCTGGTTGCGAGTTTCTCCGCTGTGGTGACCTGGATCTTTGCAGGGCTTCTACAGTGTGACGAGCAGCTTCTGGAAGCCTACGTGGCATGTCGGCGGTGTTCGCGCGCCAATTTGGACACAAGAGATGACTCGGGGCTTAAAATGGATCTCGTAGGTAATCGGGGGACCCCATCGGATTGTTTAGAAGAGTTTACTCGTGGAGTGGATATCAAATTTAGGCTCGGCGCGGAATTCGGATTAAAAATACCTTTCCGGAGCCTCCGGCAAATTATAGGATTGGAATTTGGCAAAATGGACGCCGGATTTGGAATCAGCGCGCGAAAACGGTCAAGATGGGCTAATTACTTACTGTTTTTGAGCTTGCGGGTACTGTTCATGCCGGAACAGTATTTCCGGCGATCGCCGGCGGCGGCCGGCGGCGGCGGGCAGCGTCGGCGGGCGGCGGCGCAGCCTCGGGCAGGCGTTTGGCGGGCCGCGGGCAGGCGGCTGAGGGCGCGGGCAGGCGGCTGAGCGCGCGGGCAGGCGCGCGGTCCACCGCGGAGGTCGTGCACCGGGGGCGGGCCACGTGGCGCTCTCCGGTTGGCCGGTTCAGCGGGCGCGGTCCACTGAAATTGGGCCCGGGTGCACGGTAGACCGGGTGGACACGTGGCGTGAGGTGATTGGTTCGGTGTTGTGCTCCCGGTCCACGCAACCGGTGGAGTGGGTGACCGGGGCAGGTGGCCGTACGGCGGGGCAGGTGGCCGTACGGCCCGGGTCAGCCGCGACGTGCGCGGTCCACGGCGCGACGTGTGTGGTGCACGGGTTGCCGGGCCACGTGTCGCGTCGCCATTTGCGGGCGCAGGTGCACCGGGTGCAGTGGGGCCCGGGGGAGTAGTGGACTGAGCTGTGTGGTGGACCGGGCCGCACTGTGCGCGCCCGAAACTTGGCGGGCCGGGCCGCACTGTGCGCGCCCGAATTCGGGCGGACCGGACCGGGCGCCCGAAAGTTGGGACACAATGGGAATTTTTCCAATTGTTTCCTCAGCCTATAAATAGGCAGCCCGAGCCCTCTTCTTTGGCTCTTTTCTCTCTGTCCACGCACCATCTGCCCGAGCACCTTGAAGAAGACTTGTTCAACTCTTAATTCTTGATCTTCCTGCCAAGTTCTACGATTTTAGGAGCACGAATCCCGAGGTTCTGGATTTTACGGTGCGGCGCGATGTTGCTTTCTAGTGTTCTTCTTCGGCGCAGCGGCAGTGTTTTGGCTCCCCTGGGCTGCCCCGAGATCATTTTGCAGTGATTCTTGCGCCGACAGACTCCTAAGAGGTAGGGCTTCATCTTTCGTATTGATCGCGCTTTCCTGTTTTGAGTTTTTGGCATGGATCCCAAGGCAAAACTGTGACCCTTTTTCTGTTTGGCTTTGTGTGACAGCATCGAGGTGTTTTGGCCATATCTTTGCGCACAAGCGTCAGCTGGAAACAAGCTTATACAACTTTTTCATCTACAGATCGCAAGGAACGCGCTCGTATTTTTCTTGGATTTTTCTAAGATTTCATCAGAGGTGAAAATTACTGTTTTCTCAGTGAACAGTGTACAGTTTTAATACAGATTTTTGTATGAGTGTACCACCTTGTCGAATTTATATCTTGGCTTACCGAACTCAGATTTGGGCGTGCAAGCTACCGTTGCGAAGCTATCGACGCGAGGATCGCGGTGATATTTTTCTGGGAATTTTCTGGGCTCTTGCTGTAGGTGAAAATTAAGAATTTTTGGGACTGTTGTTGTATGTGTGTGTGAGAGCAGATTTTGGAATGTATGTGTAATAGTGGACTTTGTGTTGTGCCAGGAGAGTTACGGGTGTGCTGAACTTATTGTAGCAAGGGATTAGAGTTATCTGGTGTTTTCAGTTGTTGGGCTTTGGACAGTCAGCTTTTCAGGTGGGTGCTTTGTTCCGAGAACCGGTGGACGGTTCTCTAACTCTATATGTTAGAATTGCATGCAGGTGTAGGGTACAATACCTGGGATTGATTGGTAAGCTTAACAATGTTGATTTATGGGAATTGCAAGTTAATTATTCATATTATGACAATGGTATTAATCAGACATTTATGTTGATGATTAGTGGAAGCTTACCTAAGGCAAGGTTACCCCATATGATTAATTATCATGCCATGTTAGCATATAACCCTTTTATGAGGCTGGTTTATACAATGGGATAGGATTATGTAGTTATGTGCAGGTTCTACTCCAAGGAGTGATTATGGATCGAAAATCATGGACAGGTATGGTCATTGCTAATTCTGGCATGAGGTTTATTTTCCTTATTCTTCTTGAGGACAAATGCATGCTTGTATGGACATATGTGTATGGACATATAGTTAGGCCATCTTTTACTGCTGCACTACATATTGGAACTTGACTTAGGAGAAACCATGTTATTCCTTTCTCCTTCTTGTTAGTCAGGCGGTCTGTGTTGCTCGGGTGCGAGCAGGGGTCTGGGGTAGTGTAGCAGGGACATTGGTGACAGGGACGGGTTGTGCTGGATTGCGGCTGGCAGGGTTTTGGCGGTGACCGCGGACTTTGGGCGGTTGACCGGAGGTCGGTTATTGTACTTTGGTTATGGACGGCAGGGTATTGCGGCAACCGCGGATTTTGGGCGGTTGACCGGATATTTATTGATGTATCAGATTGGGTATTAGACTTTCCTCTAGTGGATGGAGTTTCCACTTATCATTTACTGTTATATCCGTTTAGGGATCGGGTTTCCCTTTAGTGGACGAGTTTTTCCACTTTGATCAGAGTCGTGATCCAGTCCTGCTATACAGTGATACTCGACACAGAGATACTTGTGATACTGATGACAGAGTTACTTTACTCGTGTGGGTCGCTCCCCTCGAGTGCCACTCCGGAGTGTGCGACTGGACGGATCGATGCCAGTCTGTTACTTACTTTTGTGTGCGATCGGACGGTTCGATGCCGATCTGTTACTTACTTTGGGATGCGACCGTACCGGTCCGAAGTCGGTCTGTATCCCGCGATTGAGATCTAGAGTTCGACAGCAGAGCAGGCGGTACCAGTGATTACTGGTCTATCGATTGGGTTTATTCAGACAGATACTTTTTGTTACACTCGTGCCTGGGGGACCGAGTGGAGTCTAGTAGCTGTGTTTAGACCAGTGCTAGTATTGTTGGGAACCGTTCGGGGTTTGACGGTGGTCCCGTGGTCGTTGTGAGTTCTTTGACCATTGTGTGAGAGGTTGAGCATCTTGAGTCTTTCCGTTCTGAGAGAGAGAGGGCATGGATTTGACTATAGCCTGCATGAGCCACTACTCGATAGCGAGTTAGTCCGTTTGGACGCCATACGTAATTCCTGCCCGTCAGCGGGAGGTGGTTGTAGGTGGGCGCAGGTTTGACTGGACCCGATGTGGCAGTCAGCTCGATTGGGTCGATTGAGCACCTCGTGTGCGAGTGTTGCATATCTTCATCAGAGTTTCCCCATTTGAGCATTTGGATAGAGGCATGGTAGCTGTAGAGTGTTTCCAGCTTCTTCTTTCAGTTTTACTGCATCGGTTATCTTTTGCCTCTAGTAGTCTTGGTGGGCAGATCGTCGGGCCTAGTGGCGATACCCACTGAGAACTCCCTTATTGCGTAGTTCTCACGCCCGTTGGGGGTTTTCCCCCTTTTGTCCTTTCTCCTCTTTGTTTTGCAGAGTCTTGGCGGGTGTTGCCGTTCTGTGGTTGCTGTGCGTGGTGAGGGAGTAGCGAGCTAGATCCAGACCCATCTTTGGAGAGTAGCGGTACCCCCTTTGGAGGAGATCTTCAGTATAGTCGGTAGATTGGTATTTATTTCCTCTTTTGAGAGACTGATGTAGTGAGGATATGATGTATTGAGAGCTTGTACACTGATGTTTTATTTGAGATATCTCCCTGTTGAGCTATGAGTTTTGTACTCGAGGTTAATGTATGATTATCATTTTTGGGAGATGGACCTTGTTGTTTTATCTTCAGTTGTACAGTGGTTGATTTTATTCTACAGCAGTTTTATCTTTTAGCTCTGATATCTGTTAGCTGTAGTTCTTTTTGCAGGTAGGACGCTTTGCCTATGCGGGTTTGGCATAGGTGGCGGATCTGTTGGCGAGCCCGGGTCGCAGTTTCGACCCCGGGGCGTGACAGATTAGGTGGTATCAGAGCCTAGGTTGTAGGTCATGATGGACTTAGAAACCCTAGGCTTGTGGTTGGACCCTAGGATGACTTCGTGAGAGTCGTGATTTGTAGCGAGAGTCCTGATTGAGTTTTGCACCTCTCCCGAGGGACGGGATGAGTGATTGGCATGTTTATTCTCCTAAGTAGTTATGTTGGCTGCAGACAACATAACGCTATGGAATGGGTGACATGCTCTAGACTTTCGCTGGATTGGGTCGAGCGTTGTTGTGTGCTGATTTGTGGTTTCGTCGTGGCGAGCGGTGTCTCCCCGACGCTGGGTTTGGGACCTTTGTGCATCCTGTCATGGCAGTTGAGCTTGAGCGGTTGGTTTTGGGCCGGATACCCGGATTGAGGTCAGAGAACTCCGGACCCAGATGACAGGATTGTCAGAGGCATATCAGCGGCAGAGTGAGCAGCTAGTTTGGTGACGCAGTTGTCAGAGCAGTGGGCAGCCCGACTGTACTTTTCTTCTGAGACCACCAGGATGTAGTACCCTCAGCGGCAGGGATTTTTGTAGTGCCAATAGAGCGAGTGGCCCCCTCCGTGCCAATGTTTTGTGCCAAGGCACTGAGGTAGGGTGGATGGTTGACAGCAGAGGAGCTGTGGGGCATGTTTGATTTAGTGAGCCAGATTTGGCAGATGAACCACCCCGACTCGTAAGATTGAGCTTGGAGCCTTTGGAGGCAGAGTCGTGGTTGGGGGTGATGGAGTGATCAATTGAGAGCCTCCCTGTGCTAGAGAGTTTATGCAGTTGTTGAACTGGTGCTCCAGGTTTCGAGGGACGAGGCACATAGGATAAGTGAGATTGGGAGTGGATTGCACCAGGATACTCTTTAGTTTCTTTTCGGTCCCTCATGTTCGGGTTTTGGACTGTGGATGCCTCGTCGGAGTAGGCATTGTGTTTGGAGCTGGACACTGCAGTTCCTTGGATGGGGATCTGCCGCTAGAGGCGAGTTCTGGAGGGAGGCGCTTGGCGCTAGGTGATGGAGGACAGATCGGCAGGCAGAGGCAATTTTCGTTTTGCTTTCCTGGGTGGTGGATATCCTTGTGGATGGTTAATGTAAAGCTTACCCAAGGGAATTCTACCCTTTGTGATTTACAACTTGCATATTTTGATTGTATCATATGGGATTGAGGGGTGAGCTTAGAAAGGATAAGTGTATAGGGAATTGCATGGATTAATGGTGTTTTGTCTTATGACGGTTGCAATGATGGATTTCTGAGATGTTGGGGATCGGGTGGACCCCGATGGCAGTATCAGTGTCTATATCAGAGTAGCGCAACGGTAGCGTGGTTTTGTTGTCTGCGGAGGATCGTATCTGTTGCCTCAGCGTGAGCAGAAACAGAGGTCGTGCTCCCTTGTGATTGATTGGATATTTTCTGATGGACTAAGCGACAACCGCTTGCATCGTGTGGATGAGTTTGTGCCGCCTGGTTGGAGGGTGCCACGGCAGTGGATCGGGTTGTTGCATGTGTGATTTCATCACAGCAGTCGGAGTTAGTGCACTTTGCTTTCCGGCATGGACTAAAGGCAGAGTTATTACCACGTGCACTAGAGGTACAGAATACCATCGGTGTTATGCATGTGAAGGAGGCTTGTGGGTTTTGTTCAGTGTCGTTGAGACCATGAGTTATACCAGCAAACCTCTTGCTATGGGTGGCAGTTCGATGTTTTGACCCAGTGCTTGGGATTGGTTGGCACGGCACCACTGGATGGTTAAGTGCAGAGAGGGTGCTGATTGTGACTTTTGCAAGGCAGACAAAGGAGGCTTGTTATGGGGAGATTGTTCGAGCACACAGGGTTTAGCGACTGTGTGAGAGGAGCTTATGGTGGCGCCGGGACCAAAGGATATTTCTATTGCTGCGAAATCCCGGGTGTGAGTCCACTCGAGTTGATGATTATGCCGCCTTTTAGGGAGATTTTGATTGCGGTTGACATGGTTCTGGAAACCGCGCCAACCTCAATAGCACCACTTGGATTATCTGTAAGAGCTGGGAGAGTTGATCGCACCGGTGCAGGGATCTGTTGGATCGAGGGTCTGTTTGACCTAGTGCCACGTCGTTGATACACGACGGTGAGAGCCCTTTGGGATTGGAGCCCAGGCAGGTCCAGGTATTATTTAGAACCTTTTGAAGGAGCTATATTCTGGCAGTTATTGTTTGATGCCTACGCCAATTTGGAATTTCAACTGAGGGCTTTGTCTAGATGGTGTTCAGGACGGTAGGGGCATTACGAGTACAGTGAAGCCAATGGATGGACTAATGCCCTGTTGCCTCTAGATTGAGGAATTCTGTGTTTCAGTTGGGCTTGAACGGTTTGATAGCGGCATCCTCCAGGAATATTTTGGTTTTACCCCCCCTCCCTGAGTGTTTAGAGTTTGTGCAGCATTTGTATATGGTGTGACAAGGTCTGTGGGGAAGAAGCTTTTTGCCAAGTCGTTGTGGTGCAAGTTTTAGCTTCGAGAGCATATCTTCCTGGATTACTTTTTCTAGCCGAAGGGGCGGCGGTGGAAATTCGGCCAAAGTGGATGCTATTTAAGACTGGCCGAGATCGACGGTCATTGTTGGGGTGAGGAGTTTTTGGACCGGATAGTGCCAGCAGAGCTTGATGACCGGGTGATGAGATTGGTACCAGCGCCGATTCTAACCTAGTCAGTGGTGGGAGATGGATTTGTGAGTTATAGTGATACCTCCCGTAGTGGCTGTAGAGCCACCATTGGATTTTGTGAGCATCCAGTATCACCCCGACAGAGCCACTGTGGTGGCGGATGCCTGGAGCAGAAGAGCTATTTGGGAGTCGAGTTTGACGGTTCCATAGCTGGCACTGTGTGGGGCCATCCTTGTGTGCAGGGTTTGAGTTGAGTCCCTGAGGATCCCTTTTGATGAGAGGCTGCGGCTGAGCAATCCACTTAGGTGGTTAAGTGTTGAGGGCGACCGAGTGTGAACCCCTGCTTGTTTGGGCCCCTTTTCTGTGCAGGTGTTTGTGTGGATGTGATTCGGGTCGCTTTGGTTGAGCTGGCTCTTGGGAGTGATTTTAGAGCGTGTTACTCAGGCTGTTTGTTCCTTTTCCCCCGCCTTTTGTTGGAGTTTTTGAGGTTTTTCTGCGTCTCAGCTCTGGAGTGTCATGTTTTGGACCCCTCGCCCGTGATTGACTCGTTCCTTTTGGGGTCTGTGAGAGTTTGGAGTACGAGGGACGCCCGTTGCGAATTCCGACTCGTGAGGTGAGGGAATTGCGCAATCGGGCTATGCCGTACTGGTTGTTGCTAGTTGTTGTTGCTGAGGAGTAATCACGGGGAGTGATAGGTGACTTGGGAGCTGGAGACGGCGGTGTTGAATTTTGACCCCTGGTTTCTGAGACTCCTTGGGAGTTGCTCTAGTTTCGAGGACGAAACTTTCTTTTAGTGGGGGAGGATGTGGTGACCCGGATCTTTGCAGGGCTTCTACAGTGTGACCAGCAGCTTCTGGAAGCCTACGTGGCATGTCGGCGGTGTTCGCGCGCCAATTTGGACACAAGAGATGGACTCGGGGCTTAAAATGGATCTCGTAGGTAATCGGGGGACCCCATCGGATGTTTAGAAGAGTTTACGCGTGGAGTGGATATCAAATTTAGGCTCGGCGCGGAATTCGGATTAAAAATACCTTTCCGGGAGCCTCCGGCAAATTATAGGATTGGAATTTGGCAAAATGGACGCCGGATTTGGAATCAGCGCGCGAAAACGGTCAAGATGGGCTAATTACTTACTGTTTTTGAGCTTGCGGGTACTGTTCATGCCGGAACAGTATTTTCGGCGATCGCCGGCGGCGGCCGGCGGTGGCGGGCAGCGTCGGCGGGCGGCGGCGCAGCCTCGGGCAGGCGTTTGGCGGCCGCGGGCAGGCGGTTGAGGGCGCGGGCAGGCGGCTGAGCGCGCGGGCAGGCGCGCGGTCCACCGCGGAGGTCGTGCACCGGGGGCGGGCCAAGTGGCGCTCTCCGGTTGGCCGGTTCAGCGGGCGCGGTCCACTGAAATTGGGCCCGGGTGCACGGTAGACCGGGTGGACACGTGGCGTGAGGTGATTGGTTCGGTGTTGTGCTCCCGGTCCACGCAACCGGTGGAGTGGGTGACCGGGGCAGGTGGCCGTACGGCGGGGCAGGTGGCCGTACGGCCCGGGTCAGCCGCGACGTGCGCGGTCCACGGCGCGACGTGCGTGGTGCATGGGTTGCCGGGCCACGTGTCGCGTCGCCATTTGCGGGCGCAGGTGCACCGGGTGCAGTGGGGCCCGGGGGAGTAGTGGACTGAGCTGTGTGGTGGACCGGGCCGCACTGTGCGCGCCCGAAACTTGGCGGGCCGGGCCGCACTGTGCGCGCCCGAATTCGGGCGGACCGGACCGGGCGCCCGAAAGTTGGGACACAATGGGAATTTTTCCAATTGTTTCCTCAGCCTATAAATAGGCAGCCCGAGCCCTCTTCTTTGGCTCTTTTCTCTCTGCCCACGCACCATCTGCCCGAGCACCTTGAAGAAGACTTGTTCAACTCTTAATTCTTGATCTTCTTGCCAAGTTCTACGATTTTAGGAGCACGCATCCCGAGGTTCTGGATTTTACGGTGCGGCGTGATGTTGCTTTCTAGTGTTCTTCTTCAGCGCAGCGGCAGTGTTTTGGCTCCCCTGGGCTACCCCGAGATCATTTTGCAGTGATTCTTGCGCCGACAGACTCCTAAGAGGTAGGGCTTCATCTTTCGTATTGATCGCGCTTACCTGTTTTGAGTTTTTGGCACGGATCCCGAGGCAACACTGTGACCCTTTTTCTGTTTGGCTTTGTGGGACAGCATCGAGGTGTTTTGGCCATATCTTTGCGCACAAGCGTCAGCCGGAAACGAGCTTATACAACTTTTTCATCTACAGATCGCAAGGAACGCGTTCGTATTTTTCTTGGATTTTTCTGAGATTTCATCAGAGGTGAAAATTACTGTTTTCTCAGTGAACAGTGTACAGTTTTAATACAGATTTTTGTATGAGTGTACCACCTTGTCGAATTTATATCTTGGCTTACCGAACTCAGATTTGGGCGTGCAAGCTACCGTTGCGAAGCTATCGACGCGAGGATCGCGGTGATATTTTTCTGGGAATTTTCTGGGCTCTTGCTGCAGGTGAAAATTAAGCATTTTTGGGACTGTTGTTGTATGTGTGTGTGAGAGCAGATTTTGGAATGTATGTGTAATAGTGGACTTTGTGTTGTGCCAGGAGAGTTACGAGTGTGCTGAACTTATTGGAGCAAGGGATTAGAGTTATCTGGTGTTTTCAGCTGTTGGGCTTTGGACAGTCAGCTTTTCAGGTGGGTGCTTTGTTCCGAGAACCGGTGGACGGTTCTCTAACTCTATATGTTAGAATTGCATGCAGGTGTAGGGTACAATACCTGGGATTGATTGGTAAGCTTAACAATGTTGATTTATGGGAATTGCAAGTTAATTATTCATATTATGACAATGGTATTAATCAGACATTTATGTTGATGATTAGTGGAAGCTTACCTAAGGCAAGGTTACCCCATATGATTAATTATCATGCCATGTTAGCATATAACCCTTTTATGAGGCTGGTTTATACAATGGGATAGGATTATGTAGTTATGTGCAGGTTCTACTCCAAGGAGTGATTATGGATCGAAAATCATGGACAGGTATGGTCATTGCTAATTCTGGCATGAGGTTTATTTTCCTTATTCTTCTTGAGGACAAATGCATGCTTGTATGGACATATGTGTATGGACATATAGTTAGGCCATCTTTTACTGCTGCACTACATATTGGAACTTGACTTAGGAGAAACCATGTTATTCCTTTCTCCTTCTTGTTAGTCAGGCGGTCTGTGTTGCTCGGGTGCGAGCAGGGGTCTGGGGTAGTGTAGCAGGGACATTGGTGACAGGGACGGGTTGTGCTGGATTGCGGCTGGCAGGGTTTTGGCGGTGACCGCGGACTTTGGGCGGTTGACCGGAGGCCGGTTATTTTACTTTGGTTATGGACGGCAGGGTATTGCGGCAACCGCGGATATTGGGCGGTTGACCGGATATTTATTGATGTATCAGATTGGGTATTAGACTTTCCTCTAGTGGATGGAGTTTCCACTTATCATTTACTGTTGTATCCGTTTAGGGATCGGGTTTCCCTTTAGTGGACGAGTTTTTCCACTTTGATCAGAGTCGTGATCCAGTCCTGCTATACAGTGATACTCGACACAGAGATACTTGTGATACTGATGACAGAGTTACTTTACTCGTGTGGGTCGCTCCCCTCGAGTGCCACTCCGGAGTGTGCGACTGGACGGATCGATGCCAGTCTGTTACTTACTTTTGTGTGCGATCGGACGGTTCGATGCCGATCTGTTACTTACTTTGGGATGCGACCGTACCGGTCCGAAGTCGGTCTGTATCCCGCGATTGAGATCTAGAGTTCGACAGCAGAGCAGGCGGTACCAGTGATTACTGGTCTATCGATTGGGTTTATTCAGACAGATACTTTTTGTTACACTCGTGCCTGGGGGACCGAGTGGAGTCTAGTAGCTGTGTTTAGACCAGTGCTAGTATTGTTGGGAACCGTTCGGGGTTTGACGGTGGTCCCGTGGTCGTTGTGAGTTCTTTGACCATTGTGTGAGAGGTTGAGCATCTTGAGTCTTTCCGTTCAGAGAGAGAGAGGGCATGGATTTGACTATAGCCTGCATGAGCCACTACTCGATAGCGAGTTAGTCCGTTTGGACGCCCTACGTAATTCCTGCCCGTCAGCGGGAGGTGGTTGTAGGTGGGCGCAGGTTTGACTGGACCCGATGTGGCAGTCAGCTCGATTGGGTCGATTGAGCACCTCGTGTGCGAGTGTTGCATATCTTCATCAGAGTTTCCCCATTTGAGCATTTGGATAGAGGCATGGTAGCTGTAGAGTGTTTCTAGCTTCTTCTTTCAGTTTTACTGCATCGGTTATCTTTTGCCTCTGGTAGTCTTGGTGGGCAGATCGTCGGGCCTAGTGGCGATACCCACTGAGAACTCCCTTATTGCGTAGTTCTCACGCCCGTTGGGGGTTTTCCCCCTTTTGTCCTTTCTCCTCTTTGTTTTGCAGAGTCTTGGCGGGTGTTGCCGTTCTGTGGTTGCTGTGCGTGGTGAGGGAGTAGCGAGCTAGATCCAGACCCATCTTTGGAGAGTAGCGGTACCCCCTTTGGAGGAGATCTTCAGTATAGTCGGTAGATTGGTATTTATTTCCTCTTTTGAGAGACTGATGTAGTGAGGATATGATGTATTGAGAGCTTGTACACTGATGTTTTATTTGAGATATCTCGCTGTTGAGCTATGAGTTTTGTACTCGAGGTTAATGTATGATTATCATTTTTGGGAGATGGACCTTGTTGTTTTATCTTCAGTTGTACAGTGGTTGATTTTATTCTACAGCAGTTTTATCTTTTAGCTCTGATATCTGTTAGCTGTAGTTCTTTTTGCAGGTAGGACGCTTCGCCTATGCGGGTTTGGCATAGGTGGCGGATCTGTTGGCGAGCCCGGGTCGCAGTTTCGACCCCGGGGCGTGACATCCGCCGCGTAGAGCCTCGGGCTAGCTTCGGGGCATCCGCGGAGCGCGCGGTCTTGTGGTAGGTCACAGCGTTCTCCGATTGGCGTGCGGATTCTGGCACCGTGCTTTGTTTTGCGTGCAGACCCCGTGGAGGCAAGGTAATCCCGCTGAGCCTAATTGCAAGTGTAGACAAGCAATTGGTGGCGAGCAGAGGTGGGTTGGTTTTCTCTCCAAGTCTACGGACTTCCTTCTAATTCTATTATGATAGGATTTTCATGCTAGTAAGTGTTTCCTTGGAACTTGACTAGCACCCCCGTCATATGTGCATGTGTTTAACCAGACCAATAGAGAACCTTAATCTGGGCTAGGTTCTTTTATGCTCTAGACATCCCACACATTGCATATCCTTCTGGACATAGAGTTCCTCGCCCGGTTAGCGGGCCGAGTGGTCAGGGTGTTGTGGGATGGGTGTTGCACTCGGGCCGGGGGCCGAGTGGGGTCTGGTGGCTGGGTTAGGCCAGTGTTGGTGTTTTGGGAGCCGTTTCAGATAAACGGTGGTCCCGGGAGTTTAGTTTCCGCTGTTCTTCTCGTCACCACCGTGTTGTGATTGGGGTGCATGTGTGTTAGCAGGACCTTGAACCCAGAACCTTTTTGGACGAACACATGATTTTAGTCAGCCAATATTTTCTTCCAAGCCTCGTAAGGTCGCCTGAGTCTGTTCTTGTTTGATAGGACGAGGGCATTATGTCACGCCCCGGGTACAAACCGGAACTCGGGCCCGCCAACAGATCCGCCGTGCACACAGAATTTTCTATGTGCACGAAGCGCTGGTAACCTGCTCAGATAGATAATATACAATAAAAGAGCATAAACAGAGCTGAACTAATAGAACTAAAAGTAATCTCAGACTGAACTAAGCTACAAGCTGAAATAAAAGTACAATATACTCCCAGCTCACCATAAATATACAACCAGCTGGCCAAAGCCAGACCCAAAAGGAAACTACTGAAGTCTGAGATACAAAAGGGGGTACAATAAAAACCTCGCTAGTCTCTCACTTGGGGTAGACGATCTAGCTAGTCAGCGATCCTCTTACCTCGATCTGCCGCTGAAGGCCCAGCAGCTCCCACAGATGACTCTGCAAAACAAAGGGAAAGGAGGACAGAAAACAATAATGGGGGTGAGAACTACTAGACAACCAGTAGCCTCCCCTAGTGGGTAAAACCTCTAATGCTGACGCACCCACTGGGAATAAAGAGTCAAAAGAAAAGAACAGTGGTATGTAATAAAAACTGCTGGAAAAGGAACTACCACTACTATGCCTCTAAATGCAGTGCCAAAAGATAACTGTATATATGCAGCTATAAAGCTGACTGCCCAAAGAAACCCAATCAGAGGGCCAGGAAATACTGGCACTGCCTGCTCTGTCATCACTCACAACTCACCAACTGACTGGCACCCATCACGGTCAAAAAGCCTACTCCGGAGTGGCACTCGAGGGGAGCGACCCACACGAGTAAAGCATCTCTGTATCAATCATCTCTGTAACCGATGTCTCACAATAGCAGGACTGGATCATGACCATGATCAAAGTGGGAATACTCCATCCACTAATGCAACCCTGATCCCCAATCTGATGTGATAATAACATCTGGTCAATCGCCCAAAATTCGCGGTTGCCACTATCTCCCACAATCCCCAAGAAGAGTCTAAACTGTCCCAGACTCAAGATCCAACTACACTATCTCAAGATCCCGATCTGACTCGATCGTCATGCATCGATAGAGAAGAATAACAATAAAACATGTTTTCTCCTAAGTCAAATCCCATAATACAGTGCTGCAGTAAAATGGTGGCCTAACTAGATGTCCAATTAAACATACAATTATTCCTTTAAAAAGTATTAGAAAAGTGACTAACGTTTCTTGTAAAGAATCATTTTAAAACATTATTGGATTACTTATTTGCATGCAGTTTATGATATAGCAATTGTCCAACTTCATTGTCCCAGATTGATCACATAGAAGCTATCAATTAATTTAGGGGGACCAATTCAATAGGTTCATATACCACGAGTTAACTGTCACATTTATAATTGGGAAACTCTACTATTCCTAGTGAGCAAGTCAACAAAGAGAGAAACGCAACCACCCACCTCGAAAAGCATACACAATACACCCAGAAAAAACCTGCTGTCCTCTAAGCACACCGTCAGCTGAAACAGTATCCTACAACATCACACAAGTGTACACGGTGTAAAAGCTACAAGTTCCAAACACATAATTGCTGTTTTTACAATCAGCACGCAAAATGAGGAATTTCACCTCTGTCTCGAGCTCCTAAAATCTCAAAAAAATCACGGTTGCGTTCCTCGCGAAAAGTAGCCCAAAATCGACTGTTGAATCGCCATCGATCTGATATTCCTACGCTGAGAAATAATTCGTCGAAGTCGCCGCTGTCCAAAAACCCAAACAGCAAAAGAGGGGGTCAAAACACCTCGGGAATCGTGCCAAGGAATCAGAATCCAGAGAAACCACTAACATGGAAAACGAAGCCCTACCTCTTAGGAACACACCGGCGAAGAAATCGTCGAAAGAGGACCCCTGTACTGCGCAGGGGACTTCTCGGACTGAAATGCGACGATAACGGGCCAAGATTGGGGAAAAACGAGGCACACTGTAAAATTCGGATCGCCACTGTCGAACTTCCAGAAAATCTGGGAACACACCACGAGGTAGAAAATAAGAAGATGAAAAACTTCTCTTAAGGCCCCTCCCACAGGTTCTCTCTCTATCTCTCGGAAAACAGAGAAAAAGAAGGGAGGGGAGGCCTTTATATAGGCCCACAAAAACAATTGGGATAATCCCCAACGTGTCCCCAGATTCGGGCTGCTATAGTGCAGCCCGGCACTTTCGGGCGGCTACAGTGCGGCCCGACCCAAGGATTTCCGGGCGCGCACAGTGCAGCCCAGCCCAGCCCAACTCGCGCACGGGATCCCGCCGCGTCCAACCGGCCGTCCGACCCGGCCAAGGGCCCGCCACGTGTCCGCCAAACAGGCGGCAGCCGTGCGGCCCAACGAGGAAGCGCCACGTGTCCCCCGTGATTGGCGGCGCGGTGGGCGCGCCCGCCAATGGTGCGGCGACACGTGGCCCCCCGCCCGACACGGCTGTCGGCGGCCGTCGCCGCCCACGCGCGCCCACGTGAGCCCACGTGCGCCCACGTGCGCCCACGTGCGCCCACGTGCGTACGGCCGCACCCGGGCTGCTCTGTGTGCGCCAAGCGTACATGAGCCGACCAATCCGGGGCCGCCACGTGGCGCGCCCCGGTCCACCGTGCACCGCGCACGCGCCGCACCTGCCCGGCCTGCCCGAGCTGCCCGCGCCTGCCCCCGCGCGCCGAGCGCACTACGCCGGGCCAATCGCGTACCGCCACGTGGCCCGCCGGTCCACCGTGCACCGGCGGTCTTTTCCGTGGACCGAGAGTGGCGCGCCGGCCCAATAAGGGCCTGCCACGTGTCCCCGGCCGGTCCACAGCTCCCCCTGCACTATTTTGCGCAGAAAACTTCCGAGGGTCCGTGTTTGGGCATCCGGACTCCAAAATAAATAAGTAAATAGCCGTTTTCAAGCATTTTTCCTCGCTGAATTCAAATACGGCCTCCGATTAGCCTGATTCCACTCCTAAAATTCGGCAAAGGCAGCCGAAGGTCAGGCTTGCTCCCAAATCCTCTCTGGTTCCAAACAACATATCACTTTGCCATGTTGGGGCCCCACACACCACTAACAGGTGTTCCACACCCCGAAACAGGGAAAAACTGGGACACTACATCCTCCCCCACTAACATAAGTTTCGTCCTCGAAACGAAAATCATACCTCAATCCTGAGCCTCGAACGGGTAGGGGTAGGCGTCCATCATCGCTAACTCGAGCTCCCACGTCGCCTCGCGCTCATCATGATTGCTCCAGAGGATCTTCACATAGGGGATGGTCCGATTGCGCAATTCTTTCATCTCCCGATCTAGGATCCGCAATGGGAGCTCCTCATATCTCAAATCCTCGCTGATGTCACGCCCCGGGGGTTTGTTTTAGCGGAAACGATTCACAAAAGTCAAGCATTTGACGTATAAATAATTTTTTTTTGATAAAGGAGAACCCCTCTTCCCCGGCGCGTGCCCAGACCCGCCACACATACAGGATCACTCTGTAAACGGACAGAGCCTCCCCTGTATATGCCCGGCGTGGAGTTCAGTACATATTCCAAACATACACATCCATTCAATCACAACAATTGTTCATATACCACCAGCATTCTAACTTACTTAAAAACGTATGGCCGATCAATTTGGAAAGGATAAATCCACAGTTTTAAAAGAGCGCCTACCCGGCGCTTTCGTTTTGAAAGCGAGTTTCGAAATCAGCATAAAACCACAAGGTTTTGAAAACGGTGCCTACCCGACACCCAAGTTTTGAAATCCATTTCGCAATCCATAAATCCACAGAGTTTTGAAACCAGTGCCCACACGACACTTAGATTTTAAAAACGGTTTTCGCAATCTTTTCTTTCGCTTTTGCCCTTTTTCATTTCAAATGGCCAACAGAAATAAAAGGAAGAGTAACGCATAAGAGGATAATTAAATGCAACTCGTACCGACATCCACGCCCACCCCACGAGGGTATCGAGAACCTCTCACATAACTACAATGTAAATGAAATGCAAGAATGAAAGAAGAAATACAGTCCAGGGTCCCCAGCGACCTAGCTGCTCCTGTCCCGTCCTCACCACCGCCTACATCTCCCCCCGTCTGAACCCTATCACGAAGTGGGAAGTCAGTGACGCAAAAATAGTACAGCAGGAGAATATAATAAAACAAACCGTGAAGACAACCGGAGCAACCACCCTCTCAAGGAGGAAAGGCAACCTGTACACCTGTATCCTGTAATACCCGGACACGTCGGACAACTAAACCGACGGCCCATACCGTACCTGCAGAAACCCGACCACGTCGGACAACTAAACCGACGGGTCGCACCGCTCGCACCTCGGCGCCTCAAACCCCACAACTAATAAGGGGCCCCACTACGTCACCTCGTGGGTATACACGGGTCATAGACCACTTTTCCGGAAAAGCGCACCCTTTGCGGTGGCCAAACCGTGGGTGCGCGTGTTGCAGCCTCGAGCCAAGTAACCATAAACACCATCATGTCAGCATCATAATATATGTAACAAGAGTAAAACGGCAACATGTATACTCAAAAGTAAAACCGTAGCATATGCGATCGAAAGTAACCCGCTATCATGTATAATCAAAGTAAAGGCAATAATACGTGCACTCGAAGGTAGCCCGCCAACATATAATTATCAAAAGGAGAACGACCGTCGGAGACCGACGCTAAACACTATGACGAAACCCACCACATAATAAACTTGATCATAACGACATTACGCATAAAGGGATTCTAAGGGTGTACCCACCTGAAACGTGAAGAAAGTGTGCGGAAACTTCAGTTAAAATGCTCCCACCTTGAGCCCGAAAAGAACTACAGTAAGAAGTATCGTTAATAACATCGTCGGGGTCAAAAAACACTCAAAACGGGGCGAAACGGGCCAAAAACGGAGCTTCTGGGCTCTCTGGCTAAAGGCTGGTGCACGGTCCAGGCGTGGACCGGGTTTACGGCGTCGGCGGTTGCGCGGCACGCGCCGGGTGCACGCAGGAAGCGTGCACCGCGCATCCTGGGCCAGGCCGGTGCACGACACGAGCGTGCACCGGGCTCACGGCCGCAGGGGCTTGCGGTGCGCACCGGGTGCACGCAGTAGCATGCACCGCGCCCGAGCGGGCCGGGCCGGCGCACGCAAGCGTCCGCCGGGTCCGCGGTTCTGGCTGCCGATGCGTGCGCCGGGTGCACGCCTGGAGCGTGCACCGCGCACGGTGTGCAGCCCGGCGCACGGTTTCGTGCGCCGGGTTTGCACCTCCGGGGCTGCGGGGCGTGCACCGGGTGCACGCAGGGGCCTGTGGACCGCGGCTGAAGCATCCGTACTGCGATGAACAGTGATGCCCTTTTTCGTGATTTCTTCTCCGTTTTTGCTCCCGTGCGACTCCGGCGACGACCCCGCGAACATGGTAACGGCGGCGGCGGCCTCCCGTCTAACAACGGCGGCGGCGGCCTCCCGTTCGACACCACGCCTTGCACGCAACACGACAAGAAGGAAAACCCTAAATCAAAAAAGATAACCGGGAAGGCCCGAACCGTTTACCTTATTTTCGCCGGTGAGGGAGGAAGGAAGAGGATCGTCCCGCTCTCGTTCGCCGGGTTCCACAGGGCGTGCGATCGTCCTTCCTTCTCCTCGTCTCCGTCTCGATTCCTCACGCCCTCGGTTGAAAAGAGAGGAAATATGGATTGGGGTTTTATTTTCCCCTTCCCTTTCTTAAGGGGGCCGCCTTAAACCCTAGCCGTCAAGAGAGAAACCCTAAATTAACCGAAATAAAAAATCGACGGCTAAGATTGTCCCGAAAAGCGTGTCAATCGCTCGCACGGATCCCGGAGCACACAGAAAGGGGCCCAAACTTCAAAAATTTATTCTGGGAGATCCGGGAGTCGGAATTCGAATCCGATCGCGTCTCCGTTCACCGTTTTGCGAGCTCTAGCACCAAAAATTATCCGCAAGTCCCGATGACCAGCCCAGAATTTCTCGAATTTCAACCCCTCCTTAATCAACTGAAAACATTCGGTTAGGACCCAAGATGGAAAACCGGAAGGTCGAAGTATCCCCACATAAATAAAATAACCCAGTGCCATAAACAGATGAGAATTCCGATCACAGCAGGTTCGTCCAATCGCCTCGAAGAACGTGCCGGCCACTTAACACGGATTCTGATGCGCCACTGAAAGGCAAACGCTTTGACCCCCATTTCGGGAGATCCGTAAATCGGAATCCGAATCCGTTCGCTTTGCCGCCCTCCGTTCTTCGAGCTCAATCGCTGAAAAATACTGGCGGCCCCGGTCAGTCCGTTGCAGAAAACGGTGGAAAGTTTACCTATCAGTCCCGTCAAAATAAAAGGGAGGTACACAAGGGCAAGGGAACGCCAGGACTCTACATCACTCACCACTAAAAAAAAAGTTTCGTCCTCGAAACTTAATCCTGGTCCGCAACGCATAAAACTGAGTAGCACTCCTCCATCTTTGACTCCCGTTCATAAGTCGCTTCGCGTTCTTCTTGGTTGTTCCACAGCACCTTCCCATAGGGGATCGCCCGGTTGCGCAATACTTTTTGTCCTCTCGTGCTAAGGTCCGCACCAGTGTTCCGTCGAAGCTTGGGTCCTCTCTAGGCTCAAAGGCAGTGACCATCCGTCACCCAAAATCAAGTAAGCAGGTTCAGAGCACCTCTTCGAGAATCCGTCTTATTCGCTCGGGTTGTCCGCCGGTCTGGGGGTGAAACGCCGTGCTGAAGTGTGGTTTAGTCTCTAGAGCTCGTTGCAGACTTGCCAAAGGTTCGACACCAGCCGAGTGTCTCTAGTCCACCAAAATTTCTGCTTGAGGTCCTCGTACATCTTCATGTCACCTGCAGAGGGAGCGCCGTGCGCCTCTGACGGTAACTCCTTCTTCAATACTAGCAGTTCGGGCACTCAAGTCCGCCCTCGAAAATGTATTGCGTTGTTCGCACTCGCCGAAAAGTCGCTTGCGTGGTCCGGGGGTCTTGTTTCGAATAAGTTGTATCCGTACGCCTGTTATTCTGACCCTCCAAGATTTCTCTAACAGGGTTGGCTTGATCCTTAAGGACAATAGGTCGCGCGACGGTACCGGTCCTGCTGAGTACTCGCGCTCATCGATTTCCTCCCCGATTTGACCCTTCTTGCTCAAAACATCCGCTCATATTCTCTGTGATTCCCGTCGCTGACACGATGTGCCCCGAGAGTCCATTTCGCAAAGTCAGAACTCGCATCTCTTAAACTTAGCGACCAGCTCCTGGTCCCTGAAATTCTTGCAGTTGATTAAAGAGGTCGTCAGTCCTGGGTCGTTCTTCACTGTAACCTTGCTTATCTTCCTGTAGTCGATGCGTAGACGTAGACTTCTGTTCTTCTTTCGCACGAAAGCATCGGTGCGCCCCAAGGCGTCACCCCCGATCAAAAAAAAAAAAAAAAAAAAAAAAAAAAAAAAAAAAAAAACCCGTTATCCGGAAACTCCTAGTCGTGCCTGGTAGAACCGTAGGGTGCCGTCGCCTTCCACTATAAAATCGCCCTCTTGGTCCAGGGAGATCTTGTCTCATACGCGCTGCAGGTGTGAGTCAGTCTGTTGTCCTTCCCGGAGTGTTATTGTATCGTCAAGTCGTAATCCTTCAGTAACTCTAGCTACCACCTCCGCCGCAGGTTTAATTCCTTTTGGGTAAAAATGTACTTAAGACTTTGGTGATCCGAGAAGACGTTACAGTGGACTCCAAAGAGGTAGCGCCTCTACAATTTTAAAACGAAGTCCATTATGGCCAGTTCTAAGTCGCGTATCGGGTAGTTCTTTTCGTAATCCTTCAATCGCCTGGAAGCATGGGCTATTACTTTTCCCCTTTTCTGGTCAACCGGTTTAAAGGGGCAGCAATCTTCGTGAAACCTTCGACGAAGCGTCTGTAACATCCGGCCAGGCCTAGGGACTACGGACCTCTGTCACCGTCGTCGGCGGCTACCAGTCGACCACTGATTCCACTTTCTTGGGGTCCACGGCGATTCCCTTCGCCAAGGTCACATGCCCTAGGAAACCCACTTCGCGTAGCCAGAATTCACACTTCTTGAGTTTAGCGAACAACTTCTGCTCTCTAAGAGTCTGGAGAATCATTCGCAAACGGTCCTCGTGCTCCTCGTCGGTGGGTGAATAGATCAGGATGTCGTCGAGGGTCGGGTAACTAAGTCCACCGATGCTAAGTAGGCCACACACCCACCCTCTACCAACCTTCTGGCCCATGCCGCTGAGATGACCGCCGGGAAGGAGATGCTCTTGCCCGCCATATACTCATGCTCAAGAAAGCCCGGTTCTTGTAGTCGCACCTGTCGTTTCTCACAGTCAAACTTGGGCGTACTGTCACTGGGGGCCCGTAACTGGCGCTGGGTTGCAGGGTGCATGGAAGAAACAATGTACCAGCCGAGGCCTGTTTCGGCTTGGTCCGAAGAGGACAGCTATGAAGGACCTCGGAGGTAAGGGAGGAAAAAGGAAAGAAGTCATGGGTAAAGCCGAACAGTCTTCCGTGGGTGTTCGCCCCCCCCCCCCCAAACACGTGTGGGAGTCGAAACGGTCAAGGAAACCGAAAGGTAAAACAAAAGGCACAAGGTTCGCAAAGGTCAGACAGGGGCGGGTTGCTCCCACCCGAGGGGGTACTCCTATCTAGGAAGAGGAAAGGAAAAAGTAAAACAAATAAAAAAGGTACTTGTCATTCCCCAATTTGGGACGTCGCGTCGTCCGCCAGGGAGGCCGGGGAGGTCCGCCCGCAACCCTTGGGCCAGCGACGTATGGCGTGGCGGGGTGGGGATCCCGTGCTGTTGGGGCTCATCGCGCGTGGGCCCTCCGGTCGGTCCCTATGCCGGTCGGGGGCCGCGGCATTCTCTCGTCTCTCCGATTGCGGTGCCGGGGGTCTAGTGGTAGCCGGCTTTAGAGGGCACTCGTAACGCGTGTGGCCCGGCCTGCCACATCGGAAATAGTGTCCATCCCGCCATGGGCAACTCGTCACGGGGTGCGCGTCGCCACATATGACGCACGGCTTCGGTGGCCTAAGTCCTTCCTTCGTCGTCTGCCCAAGGTTCTGCCCGGTTCTCGGGCGTTTGTTCGCCCGGCCCTTCCGATAGGGGTCCTCTGCCGGACGGGGGTAAGGGTATTCCTGCCGGGCGCACTCTAGCTCGGGATGCTCGGCCAGGTTAACCGCCTCCTGGAAGGTGGGAGGGCCCATCTGTGGCATCCCGCGAGGGGCGACGTCTCTGGTGCCGCATCGGAAGTGATCGACGCCCTCGAGTTCCCGTATCAGTATGCTCAGGTGCTCCGCGAGGGTCAGTAGTTGCCCAGCCACGTCGCGCAGCTGGTTGCGGAGCAGGCGATTTGCTTCGTCGGCGATGTCCATTTCCGTTGTCAGTTGCTCGCTGAGTCTGACCTCTATCTGTACACACACAACAAGAGTCAACTTTAGACTTTACTTACAAAACAACGAACCCCTTAGCGAGAGAAAGGACTCAGACTCTTCCCCCCCTTCGATCACTCGCGTTCTACCTTCCTATGCCCTACCCATTTCATTCACCTGTAGGCAAGTGAGGTATCCCCACGGATGTCGGCACTAACTGTTGTGATTGAAAGAACCTCTCTGATACCATTTAATCTGTCACGCCCCGGGGGTTTGTTTTAGCGGAAACAATTCACAAAAGTCAAGCATTTGACGTATAAATAATTTTTTTTTGATAAAGGAGAACCCCTCTTCCCCGGCGCGTGCCCAGACCCGCCACACATACAGGATCACTCTGTAAACGGACAGAGCCTCCCCTGTATATGCCCGGCGTGGAGTTCAGTACATATTCCAAACATACACATCCATTCAATCACAACAATTGTTCATATACCACCAGCATTCTAACTTACTTAAAAACGTATGGCCGATCAATTTGGAAAGGATAAATCCACAGTTTTAAAAGAGCGCCTACCCGGCGCTTTCGTTTTGAAAGCGAGTTTCGAAATCAGCATAAAACCACAAGGTTTTGAAAACGGTGCCTACCCGACACCCAAGTTTTGAAATCCATTTCGCAATCCATAAATCCACAGAGTTTTGAAACCAGTGCCCACACGACACTTAGATTTTAAAAACGGTTTTCGCAATCTTTTCTTTGGCTTTTGCCCTTTTTCATTTCAAATGGCCAACAGAAATAAAAGGAAGAGTAACGCATAAGAGGATAATTAAATGCAACTCGTACCGACATCCACGCCGACCCCACGAGGGTATCGAGAACCTCTCACATAACTACAATGTAAATGAAATGCAAGAATGAAAGAAGAAATACAGTCCAGGGTCCCCAGCGACCCAGCTGCTCCTGTCCCGTCCTCACCACCGCCTACATCTCCCCCCGTCTGAACCCTGTCACGAAGTGGGAAGTCAGTGACGCAAAAATAGTACAGCAGGAGAATATAATAAAACAAACCGTGAAGATAACCGGAGCAACCACCCTCTCAAGGAGGAAAGGCAACCTGTACACCTGTATCCTGTAATACCCGGACACGTCGGACAACTAAACCGACGGCCCATACTGTACCTGCAGAAACCCGACCACGTCGGACAACTAAACCGACGGGTCGCACCGCTCGCACCTCGGCGCCTCAAACCCCATAACTAATAAGGGGCCCCACTACGTCACCTCGTGGGTATACACGGGTCATAGACCACTTTTCCGGAAAAGCGCACCCTTTGCGGTGGCCAAACCGCGGGTGCGCGTGTTGCAGCCTCGAGCCAAGTAACCATAAACACCATCATGTCAGCATCATAATATATGTAACAAGAGTAAAACGGCAACATGTATACTCAAAAGTGAAACCGTAGCATATGCGATCGAAAGTAACCCGCTATCATGTATAATCAAAGTAAAGGCAATAATACGTGCACTCGAAGGTAGCCCGCCAACATATAATTATCAAAAGGAGAACGACCGTCGGAGACCGACGCTAAACACTATGACGAAACCCACCACATAATAAACCTGATCATAACGACATTACGCATAAAGGGATTCTAAGGGTGTACCCACCTGAAACGTGAAGAAAGTGTGTGGAAACTTCAGTTAAAATGCTCCCACCTTGAGCCCGAAAAGAACTACAGTAAGAAGTATCGTTAATAACATCGTCGGGGTCAAAAACACTCAAAAACGGGGCGAAACGGGCCAAAAACGGAGCTTCTGGGCTCTTTGGCTGAAGGCTGGTGCACGGTCCAGGCGTGGACCGGGTTTACGGCGTCGGCGGTTGCGCGGCACGCGCCGGGTGCACGCAGGAAGCGTGCACCGCGCATCCTGGGCCGGGCCGGTGCACGACACGAGCGTGCACCGGGCTCACGGCCGCAGGGGCTTGCGGTGCGCACCGGGTGCACGCAGTAGCATGCACCGCGCCCGAGCGGGCCGGGCCGGCGCACGCAAGCGTGCGCCGGGTCCGCGGTTCTGGCTGCCGATGCGTGCGCCGGGTGCACGCCTGGAGCGTGCACCGTGCACGGTGTGCAGCCCGGCGCACGGTTTCGTGCGCCGGGTTTGCACCTCCGGGGCTGCGGGGTGTGCACCGGGTGCACGCAGGGGCCTGTGGACCGCGGCTGAAGCATCCGTATTGCGATGAACAGTGATGCCCTTTTTCGCGATTTCTTCTCCGTTTTCGCTCCCGTGCGACTCCGGCGACGACCCCGCGAACATGGTAACGGTGGCGGCGGCCTCCCATCTAACAACGGCGGCGGCGGCCTCCCGTTCGACACCACGCCTTGCACGCAACACGACAAGAAGGAAAACCCTAAATCGAAAAAGATAACCGGGAAGGCCCGAACCGTTTACCTTGTTTTCGCCGGTGAGGGAGGAAGGAAGAGGATCGTCCCGCTCTCGTTCGCCGGGTTCCGCAGGGCGTGCGATCGTCCTTCCTTCTCCTCGTCTCCGTCTCGGTTCCTCACGCCCTCGGTTGAAAAGAGAGGAAATATGGATTGGGGTTTTATTTTCCCCTTCCCTTTCTTAAGGGGGCCGCCTTAAACCCTAGCCGTCAAGAGAGAAACCCTAAATTAACCGAAATAAAAAAACGACGGCTAAGATTGTCCTGAAAAGCGTGTCAATCGCTCGCACGGATCCCGGAGCACACAGAAAGGGGCCCAAACTTCAAAAATTTATTCTGGGAGATCCGAGAGTCGGAATTCGAATTCGATCGCGTCTCCGTTCACCGTTTTGCGAGCTCCAGCACCAAAAATTATCCGCAAGTCCCGACGACCAGCCCAGAATTTCTCGAATTTCAACCCCTCCTTAATCAACTGAAAACATTCGGTTAGGACCCAAGATGGAAAACCGGAAGGTCGAAGTATCCCCACATAAATAAAATAACCCAGTGCCATAAACAGATGAGAATTCCGATCACAGCAGGTTCCCCGTCCGATCGCCTCGAAGAACGTGCCCGCCACTTAACACGGATTCTGATGCGCCACTCAAAGGCAAACGCTTTGACCCCCATTTCGGGAGATCCGTAAATCGGAATCCGAATCCGTTCGCTTTGCCGCTCTCCGTTCTTCGAGCTCAATCGCAGAAAAATACTGGCGGCCCCGGTCAGTCCATTGCAGAAAACGGTGGAAAGTTTACCTATCAGTCCCGTCAAAATAAAAGGGAGGTACACAAGGGCAAGGGAACGCCAGGACTCTACAGCTGATCTCGAGAGGCGCAAAGTCGATGACGTGCGACGGGTCGAAGACGTACCTCCTCAGAGTGGAAACATGAAAGACATCGTGGACACCAGGCAGTCTCGGGGGAAGTGCAAGTCGGTAAGCAACTGGCCCGATACGCTCCAATACCTCAAAGGGTCCAATGTATCGGGGACTGAGTTTCCCACGAATGCCAAACCTCCTTATCCCTTTGGACGGCGAGACTTTCAGAAATACATGATCTCCCACCTGAAACTCTAAGTCTCGTCGCCGAACATCAGCATAGCTCCTCTGTCGACTCTGAGCGATCTGAAGGTGCTGTCGGATCACTCTGACCTTTTCTTCTGCCTCTAGCAACAAATCTGGTCCCAGAGTCCTTCTCTCCCCCACATCACTCTAATATAGTGGTGATCGACATTTGCGTCCGTACAACGCTTCAAACGGAGCCATTTGGATGCTCGCTTGAAAGCTGTTGTTGTACGCAAACTCAGCCAGTGATAAGTGTCGAATCCATCCACCGCCAAAATCTTGGATACAAGCCCTCAGCATATCCTCAAGGATCTGAATCGTTCGCTCTAACTGTCCATCAGTCTGTGGGTGGAAAGTTGTACTAAATCTGAGCTGAGTCCCCAAGGTAGTCTGTAAACTCCCCCAGAATCGCGAAACAAACCTCGGGTCTCTATCTGACACTATGGAAGCTGGCACCCCATGTAACCTCACTATCTCATCCAAGTATAACTGGGCTAGTCGTTCGAGTGGCCAAGTAGTCTGTATAGGCAAAAAGTGCGCTGACTTGGTAAGTCGATCCACCACTACCCAGATAGCATCTGCACCTCCTTGTGCCCTCGGTAACCCGACCACAAAATCCATCGTGATGTGGTCCCATTTCCACTCGGGAATTGGAAGACTTTGTAACTTGCCAGCTGGCACACGATGCTCAGCTTTTACCTGCTGACAAGTTAAACACTGAGACACAAACCTCCCAATATCCCTTTTCATGCCATTCCACCAGAAGTGTGTCTTGAGGTCCTTATACATCTTAGTCCCCCCAGGATGAAGGGTGTAAGGTGTATAATGGGCCTCTCTCAATATCTGCTCTCTGATCTCAGCATCCACTGGCACACAGGCTCGATCCCTGTACCTCAATACTCCCGCAGTATCAACTGAAAAATCCCCTGATCGATCACTCGGAATCTGATCTCGAATCTTGGTCAAATGGGGGTCCTCGCTCTGTTTCTCCCGGATCCTCTCCAGCAGAGTGGGCTGCACGACCAAAGACATCAGTCTAGCAGAGACCCCAGGGGATACAACCTCTATCTCGAGCCGTCTCAACTTCTCTAACAGTGGCGCCTGATTTGTAATCAACATGGACAAACTCTGCACCACTCTCCTACTCAAGGCATCTGCCACCACGTTGGCCTTTCCTGGATGGTAAAGGATATCCACATCGTAATCCTTCAGTAACTCTAACCATCTGCGCTGCCTCAAATTCAGTTCCTTCTGCGTGAACAGGTACTTTAGGCTCTTGTGGTCGGTGTAGATCTCACAGTGCTCCCCATATAGGTAATGGCGCCAAAGCTTCAGTGCAAACACCACGGCAGCAAGTTCCAAGTATGGGTAGGGTAATTCTTCTCGTAATCCTTAAGCTGTCTTGATGCATAAGCAATTACCCTCCCTTCCTGCATCAGCACGCATCCAAGTCCACTGTGCGATGCATCACTGTAGATCACATATCCTTTCCCCATAACAGGGAGGGAAAGGATAGGAGCGGTCATCAATCTATCCTTTAGCTCCTCAAAGCTCCTCTGGCAGTCCTCACTCCAGATAAACTTAACTCCTTTACACGTCAACCGAGTGAGGGGTGTGGAAAGCTTCGCAAAGCCTTCCACAAACCGACGATAATAACCAGCTAACCGCATGAAGCTGCGCACCTCAGATACAGTCGTCGGTCGGGGCCAATCTCGAACTGCCTCAATCTTCGCCGGGTCTACTGCTACACCGGCGGCAGAAATCACATGGCCCAAGAAAGCTACCTCCCGAAGCCAAAACTCGCACTTTGACAGCTTGGCATACAACTTCTTATCTCGTAGAAGTTGTAGCACAGTCCTCAAGTGCTCCTCGTGCTCGGCCTCGCTTCGGGAGTAAATAAGGATATCATCAATGAACACCACCACGAAGCGATCCAGAAATGGCCGAAATATCCTGTTCATCAAGTCCATAAAGGCGGCAGGGGCATTAGTCAATCCAAACGGCATAACTGTAAACTCATAATGCCCGTACCGTGATCTGAAAGCAGTCTTAGGAATATCCTCGGCCTTCACCTTCAGTTGGTGGTAACCAGACTGTAGATCAATCTTGGAAAATACACAAGACCCTTGCAGCTGATCAAAGAGATCATCGATGCGCGGCAAAGGGTACTTGTTCTTAATGGTCACTTTGTTCAATTCCCTATAGTCCACACACAACCGAAGTGACCCATCCTTCTTTTTCACGAATAGCATCGGTGCTCCCCAAGGCGACACACTTGGTCTAATAAAGCCCTTATCCATCAGATCTTGTAGCTGTGCTTTAAGCTCTCGCAGCTCAGCCGGTGCCATCCGATAAGGAGCCTTAGAGATTGGCGCAGTTCCTGGAACTACGTCAATCACAAACTCAATCTCTCTGTCTGGCGGCATACTAGTCAGCTCAGGTGGAAAAACATCCGGAAACTCGCGGGCAATAGGAATATCCCCGAGTCCCGGTGTCGCCGTAGGCCCCTCAACAACACTAGCCAAAAAGGCTACACATCCTCGATGAATCATCCGCCTCGCTCGGGAAGTCGAAACCACAGAGGCAAAGAAAGCACTCTGACATCCCCGATATACAAACATCTGCTGGCCTGGCTCTCTAAAAGTGACAGTCCTCGCGGCACAATCAATAGTCGCGAAATACCGAGCCAGCCAGTCCATCCCAAGAATCACATCAAAGTCCCTCAGCTGTCTCAAGACCAACAGGTATGCTGGCATAATCCAGGACTCAATCTGCATCGGGCAGGACCAACAACACTCCTCCACGTGCAAAGTGTGATCGGGAATCTGAACCTCTCGTGCACGTGGCAAAAATCCTACCTCTAACCCATGTAATGATGCAAAAGATCTACTAATGAAAGAATGCGATGCTCCAGTATCAAATAAGGTACGAGTCCTAATGCTAGAGAGTAAGGTGATACCTGCCACCACATGGTCCGCTGCTGAAGAATCCTCTACCCGTGCAGCATACACTCGCCCACTCTGAGCTGGAGGGCGATAATCGGTGGGATGGGAAGAAGATGGCTTGCTTGCTAGAGCAAAAGGCCGCTGAGCCGTCGACCGCTGCTGCGATGATGCTGGGGCAGATGCTTAAGAAGGAGCGGCTGAGGTCGAAAAGGGGCACGCAGCTTGAATGTGCCCTGGCTGTCCAGATCCGTAGCAGCGACCCCACCGCTGGTCGCAAGTGCCGGGGAAGTGCGGACCTCCACAGAAGATACAACTGCTGGGAGCCCGTGACTGTCGGGACTGCTGCTGCTGAGACTGTCGCTGTCGTGTGGCTGCCGCTGAGTCCCGCGCTGCGACGACTGCGATCTCTGCTGCTGCTGCTGCTGCTGCGGGGGCCTCTGGGACCCACTAGGCCCTCGCCGCTCCGAACGCCCACGGCCTGGGAACTGAGGCGGTGGCGGTCGGGGCGGCCTCCAAGTACTGGCCTGTCACGCCCCGGGGTCGAAACTGCGACCCGGGCCCGCCAACAGATCCGCCACCTATGGTAAACCCGCATAGGCGAAGCGTCTAACCTGCAAAAGATAGTACTATAGCTACACAAATATCAGAGCTGAAATGAAATGCTGTAAGATAAAAAAATCCAATCACTGTACATCATGAAATAAAGTACAATATCCATTTCCTTAAATACAGATAATCATCGTACAATGTCCTCAGTACAACATCTCTCAACTATAAAAGGAGATAAACTAAAACTATAGTACACCAGTCTCAACATCAGTCTCTCCAAATACAAAAGATCTCTCTCCAAATAAAACAGTAAAAACCAGCCAACAGCTACCAGGAATCTCCATCCGGGGAATACAGCTACACTCCTCGGGTGGTAAAGATCTAGCCCGTGACTCCCTCGCCTCGGACAACGATCGAAGATCAGCAACTCCCGAAGAGGGCTCTGCAAAACAGGGGGGAGAAAACAAAGGGAAAACAACAATGGGGGTGAGAACCACTAGTAAACCAGTAGCCTCCCCCTGTGGGTAAAGCCTCAAGCTCCGGCGTACCCACTAAGTCTACTAGAGGCAAGAAAAGGGGCAAGTGGTAAAGCTGTAAACAGAACTACTGAATAAAAGGGGAAACCACAACAAGTATGCCTCTAAATGCAATACCGAAGGAAATGACGGTATGAATGCATCAGAAAACAGTATCTGACCAAATAGACCCAATCTAGTGCCACCAGTAAAAACTGGTACTGCCTGCTCTGCTGTCGAACTCAAGAACTCAGTATCTCCACTGTCCAAATGACCGGAACCCAACACGGTCTAAAGCCTACTCCGGAGTGGCACTCAAGGGGAGCGACCCACACGAGTAAAGTATCACTGTATCAAGCATCTCTGTAACCACTGTCTCATAATAGCAGGACTGGATCATAACTATGATCAAAGTGGGAAACTCCGTCCACTAATAAAACCCCGATCTGATGCAATAGTACTCAAAAAGTGGGAAATACCATCCACTAGAGAAATCTAATACCCAATCTGATGCAATAGTAAACATCCGGTCAACCGCCCATAGTCCGCGGTCACCGCAATAACCCACAACCCACAATTGGGTACAAGAATCAAGATCCGGTCAACCGCCTACTGCCCGAGGTTGCCGCAATAACCCATAATCCAACATCAAGCACACCCTGTCACCGATCCTTAGATCCCGGCTACACTATCCCAAACCTCTGCTCGAACCCGAGCAACATGACTCAAAAGTCTAAATAAAAAGGAGAAAGAAAGCAATCATGGTTTCTCCTAAGTCAAATCCCAATATGATAGTGTAGTAATAAAATAGTGACCTTTCTAGATGTCCAAATAAGCATGCAAAAGTCCTCAGCCAAGTGGACGGAAGAATATGTCAAATAACAGTTTCACATGTGTAATAATTAATAATATCCATATAAATACAACAATCATGCTAAAATCATCGGTCAACTACACATGTAAATAATCCCTGATTCATAATAAATCCCAAAGTGGCACCCGTACCTAGATATGTCACTATGTCCCCCCAATTGATCCATTTAATCCCCTTTTCATAAAATCTAGGTGCTATTATCGCCTGTTAATTATCACTATTAAATTATTCCAATGATCACGTTCCAACAGCAACATTATCCCAATAATATCCCCAACATGCTATATCAACAAAATTAATCTCCGATAATAAGCTCACATTTATATCAGGCAATCAAGCATAACAATCAATCAATATGCTCAAAAGTGGGGTTCTCTAATAAACTTAGTGAGCATGTCACAAGTAGAGGCATGCAACAACCACCCACCTCGAAAAGCGCGATCCACAGCTGTAGAAACATCCTCACAGTCCAAACTTCACTTTTACGCAAAACGCGCCCCGGTCTGCGAACCACTAAACAAGAGTCAAATCCGGTGTACAAATCGATCCCCAAAAACAGTACCTTGCTGTTTTGTAAAATCAGCAGCAAAGAACAGTAATTATCACCTCTGTCCAGTTCCCAAGAAAATCCAGAAAATTCACATCGCGTTCCTCGCGAAAAGTAGCTCCAAAACGACTATTTAAACGCCCAGATCTGATACCTGTAGACCAAGATAAAAATAAAACACCGTTGCACCTCAAAACCTTCCAAATAAGAATTCCAGTAGCAATCTGTCCAAGAAAAGCTTAATTATCACCTTCGAAAAAATTTCCATAAATCTCAGAAAAATCACCACTGTGTTCCTCGCGACGAGTAGATCAAAATCGAGTCCTGAAACGCCTTGATCCGATGTTCCTAGGCCGAGATATAAAATCGACAAGCCGGTGCTGTCCAAAATCCATCACAGAAAAATGGGGGTCAAAGATGTCTCGGGAAACGTGCCAAAAGTGCCAAACGGGGCGAAGCGATCAACACGAAAATCGAAGCCTTACCTCTTAGGAACACGATGTCGAAGAAATCGTCCAAAAACTCCTCCTGGTTTGCTCACAGTGAATTTTTGAATGATCTGCGACGGTAATGGGCCAAAATGGGGGAAAACTGAGGCGAACTGTAAAATCGATATCGCCATTGCCGAGCTTCCAGAAATTCCGGGGATCCACCACGAGCTCAAGAACATTAAGGGGAACAACATTGGTAGAGAACTCTCCCTCCCATTCTCTTTCTAACTCTCGAAAAAAGCAGAAGAAGAGGGGAGGGGAGGCCTATTTATAGGCCAACTAAAACAAATGGGGAAATGACCCCTGTGTCCCGGTTTCGGGCGCCCGAATCTTTCGGGCCCCGAAACCGGGCGCACACAGTAGCCCGGCCCAGCCCGGCCCACTCCGCGCACGGGATCCGGTCGGACCGCACGGCCGTCCAACCCGCTCCTCCACGCGACACGTGCCCCCGAACACCGCACAGCTGATCCGACCGCTCCCTTCGCGCCGCGTGGCGCTCCACTGGTCAACGGGGCAGTTGGCGCTGGCCAATAGCCGGCCGCCATGTGGCGCACGCGTGCGCCACGTCGGCGCCGTGGCCGCCACGCCAGCCGCCCCTGCCACCTGCCGCGCCCCCCTGCCACCTGCACTCGCACAGTGAAGCGCCCAATCCCCGCGCGCCACGTGTCCAAGCCATAAATTCGCTGCACACGGTGCACCCTACTTCATGCACCGAACCAATAGGAAGATGCCACGTGTTTCCCGCCCAGTCCACCGTGCGCCGCACAGCTCCGTAGACCGGGACCAGTGAACCACCCAATAAATTCATGCCATGTGGCACCCCGCCCTGGTGCACGCCGGCGCGTGGACCGCGCCCTGCCCGCGCCCCTGCCCGCGTGCTGCGCGCTGCCCGCGCCTGCCCGCCACCGCTCTCCGCCTGCCCGAGGCCGCGCCGCCGCTCTCCGCCGCTGCTCGCCGCCGCCGCCGCCGCCGGCGATCGCCGGAATTACTGTTCCGGCGTGAACAGTAACCCGAGCTCAAAAATGACAAGTGGGTAGTCAATTTTGACCGTTTTCGCGCGCTGAATCCGAATTCGACGTCCATTTTGCCAAATTCCAACTCTAAAATTTGCCGGAGGCTCCCGGAAGTGTATTCTTAGCCCGAATTTCGCGCGGAGCCCAATTTTAATATCTGATTCGCGCGAAACCACTTCTAAACCCTCCCCGGGGTCCTCCGGTCACCCACAAGATCCAAATAAGCCCGAAGTCCAACACTTGTGCCCAATTGTGCCCCAAACACCTCCAATGCACCATGTAGGCCTCCAATAGCCACCCCAACGCACTGCAGCAGCTCTGCGGAGATCCGAGTCATCACATCCTCCCCCACTAAAAGAAAGTTTCATCCTCGAAACTAAAGTCGTTCCTCAACACGGAATCTCAACCAAATAAAGGGGGGTATAAATCCAATCATCCACCACTCAAGCTCCCAAGGCTGACAAATACCTCTTCCAAAGATGCGATGCGGTCCTCGGGTCTCTAACTAGAACAAAATAAAGGCGGGCACTCCAGAAAAATCGTACCAACTCAACCAAGTACAGCTAGGCTAACCGCTCGAGCTACCAAGAAATCTGCATCGGTACAAGCCTCCGCTCCTCCTAGGGCCTCAGATAATCCAACCACAAGTCCACGGCACACAAGCTCGATCCGAATACCTCTGTACTCCCGAGGTATCCAATATAAGTCCTCCAACTGATCACATAACTCTGATCTCTAATCCAAAAACCATCAGGGTGTAGCAACACCTCCTCAACTCTCGGGCATCAGCACACAACTATAAGCAGTCGAGAGAACCAGATCGCGAATCAATCTTCGAGCAGAATCCAGTACCCTTGCAGCTGGTAAATCCAATCCTCCAGGCTCGAAAAAGGGTACCTGCTCCAGACGATCACTTCATCAATTTCCGGGAGTTGTGTCCTCAACTCCCAAACCAGTGACATGCAAGGCAACTCCGAGAGGAAAGGAGCCCTAACCAGGAGGGGGGGGGTCCTCGCCCGGTCGCTCCCAAATCTTGACCATCCAAGCGAACCATTCAGCCGCGGTCTATCATCCAAGAGTCCTCAGTGACACCACCATACGCCACGTCGGCCTCGACAGTCCACACAGTGCCAGCTGCGGAGTCAACAAACTCAACCCCAAATAGCTCTCCTGCTCCGGGTATCCGCCACCATAGTGGCCCTATCGGGGTGATACAGAATGCATGCCACACATCCAACTATAACTTCATAGCTACTATGGGGGGCATCACTGTATCTCACAAATCCATCTCCCAACACTGGCGATGCTGAAATCAGGGCTGGTATCAATCTCATCATCCGATTGCCAAGCTCTCCTGACACTGCCCAGTCCAAGAAGCTCCTTACCTCAACAAATAACTACCGGTCTCCGCCATTCTCGCATAGCGTCCATTAAGGTCAGATTACCACCGCTGCCCCTTACGGCTAGAACAAGTAATCCAGGAAGATATGCTCCCAAAGTTAAAACTTGTATCACAGCAACTTGGCATACAGCTTCTTCCTCACAGACCTTGTACCCATCTACAAGTACTCCACCAGCTCTAAACCATACAGAGATGGAGAAAAATCAAAATATCCCAGAAGAATATCTCCAACCATTCTTCCAAGTGCAGCAAGAATACACAATTCCTCAGATCTTAAAGACGACAGGGCATTAGTCATTCCATCTGTCCTCACTGTACTCATAATGCCCCTAGCGGGTCCTGAACACCATCTTGACGAGATACTCAACTGTATGATCCCAAAAAGATACCTGCATCCTAAGCAGACCACTGTCGGGGTATAACTCCATCAAAAGGGCCTAGATAATATCCAGACCTGTCTGCGGTCGCCCACACAAGGACCCTCACTGTCGTGTGCCAACGACGTGGCACTAGATCGAACAGACCCTCGATCCATCAGATCCTGCGACTGCGCCATCAGCTCTGTCAGCCTCCACAGGTGATATCCAATGAGGTGCTATCGGGGTTGGCGTGGTTCCCTGAACCACGTCAATCGCAATCTCAATCTCCCTAACCGGCGGCATTATCATCAGCTCCGGGGGAATCACACCCAGGATCTCACGATAACAGGGATATCCTCGCGTCCCGGTGCCGCCGTGAGCACCTCGCGCATAGTCGCTGCAACCTGTGTGCTCTGACTATCTTAATGAACAAGTCCCTAATGTCTGCTTGCAGAAGATCATAACCTTCTCTCTCCGCAGTCATACACCATGTGCCACTGTGCCAACCAATCCCACGCACTGGGTCAAACACTGACCAGGTACAAATACCAATAAGTCTGCCGATACCACTCGAGGTCTCAACAGCACTGGACATGATCCCCAAACCTCCTCCACATGCACTACCCCAACAGGAAACCTGTAGCCCTAGTGCAGGTGGTAACAAATCTACCTCTAGTCCATGCAGGAATGCAACTGCCCAAACTTCGACTGCTGTGATGAAATCACACCTGCGACGACCCAATCCACTGCCTTGGCGCCCTCCACCCAGGCAGCACAGTCTCAACCGCTCAATGTAGGTGGTCGTCACTTAATCTGCCTGAAATTCAAGGCTATCCACCAAAGAAGCACAATTCTCGCCGCCTTTGCTCACACTGAGGCGATGAATACGGTCTTCCGCAGACAATAAACCCACGCTACCGCTGCGCCACTCTGATAACGATGCGGATGCTGTCACCGGGTCCACCTGACCTCTGACATCTCAGAAAATCCATTATTGCAACTCGTCATATGACAAAACACAGTTGATTCATGCAAATTCCTCATTCAATTATCCTTACTCAGCTCACCCCTCAAGTACATCTATTGTACCCCAAACACGAACGTTATCAATCACAAAGGGTAACCTTCCTTTGGGTAAGCTTTACATAATCCGTCCCGAGGATATCCACCATCCTGGAAAGGAAAACGAAAGTGCCCCTGCCAGCCAACCTATCCCCCAACACTTAGCGCCAGACGCCTCTATCCAGAACTCGCCTCTGGCGGCAGATCCCTATCCCAAGGAACTGCAACAGTACGCTCCATACACAATGCCTACTCCATCGAGGCATCCAAAATCCATAATCCACAACAGAGGGATCAGATAAACTAAAAGGGTATCCTGGCGCAATCCACTCCAGTCACACACATCCTATGCGCTTCGTACCCTCAAAACTTGGACGCGCGCAGTTTCAACAACTGCATAAACTCTCTAGCACAGGGAAGACTCTCAATGGATCACTCCATCACCACCAACCACGATTCTGCCTCCAAAGGCTCCAACTCAATCCATAAATCGGGGTGTTTCATCTGCCAAAACTGGTTCCATCTATCAATGTGTCCCACAACTCATCCCTATCAGTAATCCACCACGCCCCGGTGCCGCGACACTAACACATTGGCACGGAGGGGGCTACTCGCCCCTTCGGCGCCACAGAAATCGCTGCCGCTGAGGACACTGTAACCAGGTGGTCTCAGGGGTAAAAACACTGTCGGACTGCCCACTGCTCCGACAACTGTGTCACCCAGACCAGCGGCTTCACCCTGCCGCTGATACACCTCAGGACAATCCTGCCATCGGGGGCCTGAAGCTCTCTAACCTCAATCCGGGTATCCGGCCCCCCAAAACAATCCGCTCGAGCTCCACCGCTGCGACCAAGTGCACACCAATCCGCACAACCGCGTCGGGGGAGACACCGCTCACCACGACCAACTGCACCACAGCACAAAACAAACTCGAACTAATCCGGCGAGAGTCTAGAGCATGTCAACCGTTCCGCCGCATTATGTTGTCTGCAGCCAACATAATTGCTTAGGAGGATAAACATGCCAATCACCCATCCCATCACTCGGGAGAGGTATAAAACTCAATCAGGACTCTCGCTAAAATCACGACTCTCACGAAGTCATCCTAGGGTCCAACCATAAGCCTAGGGTTTTCTACAGTCCCAACTGACCTATCCCTAAGCTCTGATACCAACCTAATCTGTCACGCCCCGGGGTCGAACTGCGACCGGGCCCGCCAACAGATCCGCCACCTATGCTAAACCGCATAGG
>JAQNDB010000843.1:0-64529 GCA_029204045.2 Tillandsia leiboldiana
AAAACATGCCTGCGACCATCCGATCCACTGTCGTGAACCTTCCCAACCGGTGGCACAGACTCATCCGCTCGTGTGAGTGGCCGTCGCCAAAAGAACCTGAAGTCGCTCCCTCAATAAAAAGGGTCTCAAAGAGTCGCTCCATCGCTGTGGATCCAGACTCTGCCTCCCACGGCTCCAAGCTCAATCCTGCAAATCGGGTGTAAAACGGCCGGGCCGGATCTATCGATCAATGATGTCCCAAAGTTCATCAACTATCCTTATCGCCCCCTGCCTCGGTGCCTCTCGGCACTACTCGTCGGCACGGAGGGGGCTTTGGCTCAATCAGTGCCACTGGTACAACTGGAGATGCCACTGCTTTTGAAAGAATGTGCTTGGGACCCTCAGGCGTGCTCCAACTAGCTGTGCTCTCTGCTCCGACAGGCACATCAACGTTCCATGGCCTCCATCCTAGCGTCGGACAACCTCCGACATCTATGCCATAGAGCCCTTGACTCCTGGGTCTCGCTCTGCTCTGATAGCTCTCCACCCGCTCTTGAGTTCCTGATCTGATACTGATGTGCCCTTCACTGCACGACGTCTCAGGGGTATCGTAGTCCACTGCACAATAACAAACATCAGACACAACAACCATTCGACCCAATCCAGCGAGAGTCTAAGACATGTCCCCATTCCATAGTTATGTTTGTCGGCAGCCAACATAATCGCTTAGGAGAATAAACATCCATCACTAATCCCGTCTCTTGGAGAGGTTAAAACTCACTCAGGACACTCGCTAAAATCACTACTCTCCAGTCATCCTAAGTCCAACCAAGAGCCTAGGGTTTCTAAGTCCACCATGACCTACAACCTAGGCTCTGATACCACTCTAATCTGTCACGCCCCGAGGTCGAACTGTGACCCGAGCTCGCCAACAGATCCGCCGCCTATACAAACCCCGCATAGGCGAAGCGTCTAACCTGCAAAAGATAATACTAAAGATATACAAATATCAGAGCTGAAAAGAAAAAACTACTGTCAAACTAAATTCAATCACTGTACAACTGAAAATAAAGATACACTATCTATCTCGCAAAAACGCTCATATACACAAATCCTCTTATACAACACTACAAACACTATAGGGAGGTAAACAGAAATAATACATCAGTGTACAGGCTCTCAGTACAAGTGAAATCCTTCAATACAATAGTCTCTCAAAAATGGAAATAAAACTAATCTACTGACTGTACTGTAAATCTCCAGATAGGGGGCACCGCTATACTCCAAAGACGGTAGGGAACTACTCGCGACTCCCTCGCCTCAGTCTGTAGGATCAGCAACCACTACACCAATAATAAAAATTAGTGGCAAATATATTGTGGCCACATAAATTATTGCCACTAAATTCTCATAATTAATGGCGATTATGTAAATATTGTCACTGTTATTATTATTTTTGATGGCCAAATATTATCGCCACCAATAATAAAAATTAGTGACAAATATATTGTGCCCACATAAATTATTGCCACTAAATTTTCATAATTAATGGCGATTATGTAAATATTGCCACTGTTATTATTTTTTTTGATGGCCAAATATTATCGCCACCAATAATAAAAATTAGTGGCAAATATATTGTGGCCACATAAATTATTGCCACTAAATTTTCATAATTAATGGCGATTATGTAAATATTGCCACTGTTATTATTATTTTTGATGGTCAAATATTATCGCCACCAATAATAAAAATTAGTGGCAAATATATTATGGCCACATAAATTATTGCCACTAAATTATCATAATTAATGGCGATTATGTAAATATTGCCACTGTTATTATTATTTTTTGATGGCCAAACATTATCGCCACCAAATAAGAATAATTATTATTAATTTTGTTTTCAAATCAAGATTTATTAGTTTCGGTGGTGACATATTATTGTCACCATATAATTTTTTATATTTAATTTTTATGGTGAAAACTTGTCGCCACCAAATATATATATATATATATATATATATATATATATTAATATATATATATATATATATATATATATATATATATATATATATATATATATTGTGACCATAATTTATAGTCACCAAATAATCTCTAATTTTTTTTTTCAATTAGTTCTATTGTGGCAAAAATAATTTTGCCATCAAATAATATTTTTTTTCATTTGGTGACAAAAATTTATGGCCACTATATAGTTTTCAATCTTTTGCAATTAATTTTTTTGTGGCAAAAATTTTTGACCACCAAATATTTTTTTTTTATTTGATGGCCATAATTTATGGCCACTATATATATATATATATATTTTTATGACAAGAATAAAAAAAATTGGGCCAAGAAAAATTTACTTTAAAGTTCGGTGCAATAGGCTTTTTTTTTTTTGGGTTAATAGTTAGGGACTTATGTGGATTTATGTGCAATATAAGAATAGGAAAGGGACTAACCTATAATTGTACCGTAAACTAATAAGTAACTAACCTTTACCCCATCGAAGAATCAATCAAAACCCAGCTAATAAATACTAAAAAAATCGCGAAAAAAAAAAATCTCTTACCCTCCTCTCCTCCTCTCTCTCTCTCTCTCTCTCTCTCTCCTCGTGATCTCGCGAGGCGAAGGAGACGAAGTGGTCGGCGCGATCGCACACGATCGTCGCCTTGTCCCCTCGGCGGGGGATGACGAGGAGGCGGCGGTGGCGATGACGCACAAGTCGGAGCCCACTGCCCTGTCCAGCGGCGGCGGTATAAGGTTCGCGCGATCTCTCTCTCTTTCGATCTCCGTTTTGATTTTTGACGGTATGGTTTGGTTTGTTGTGGGTTTTGATGTGGGGGATTTGGATTTGGGCGGTACCTGTTTGATGTTTTGCGTCAATGGGGTTTAGTGCTGAGAAATTTGGATTAATGAGAGTTCCTTTTGATTTCGCCCTTTCTAGGGTTTTTTTGGGTTTATTTTAGGTATGGAAGATATTGGGATTGATTTGTTTGTTGTAAACTTGTAATTAATTGTTTGTTGCATGTAAAAATACTACAAAACTGGGCGAATTAAGAGCCGAGAAAAAAGAATTCTTTTTTTGGTTTCTGATTCATTTAATTCCTACTATTTGAGAGAGTCTTGCACATAATCACGACCTTTTAATTAGTTAATACTTATGGGAAGTAGCTTCTTGTAATTCGAGTTGAAAATATATGTTTTGTGGCAATATTGAATTTTTAATTCGTGATTATCGACGGAAGAATTTTAGAGCTATTTTACATCGATCTTTTCTCGCATTCGTTCTGAACTGTTCTTGCGTCTTTTCCTCCCTGAGCAAGTTGGAAGGAAGAAACTTTGTTATGTAATAAAGATAAAAATGTACAGAACCTATCTGGACTAAGGACCAATTCGATTTAGATTTAGCTATCCATCCTTTCAAAATTTAGATTTTACTGATTGATTTCAGTCGGCCAACGGCACTTTGACTTCAAAATTTGAATGTGTTGTTTATCTTTACAGGTTTGGTTAATATATTTCATACAATTCGCGCAACTATAAATTCATTAAAGTAAGTAATTAATTTAAATTTTGTAGTTAAAGTACCGCTGAATGATTAAAATCAAACAAATTCAAAGGTTCAATAGCAAAATCAAAATTTCGAAAGTTTGGGTAGCTGATTCATAATGATCAATAATTCAGGTAAATTTTGTACATTTTTTTTCTTGTAATAAATCATAAACATTAGTGCAAGTGATTTCAATTTTCAAAAACTAGACATTTTATTTTTAAACCTGGCTGCTAGTTGCAATAGTGATAAAGAATGGATGCTAGAGATTTTGGAAACCTTATCTTTATATGAGGTCTGTACGAAATTGAGCTTTGAACGGCAAATGTGAAACTTAAAATTTTGAAGGTCATATATGTAAGTAGATGATACTATTTTGAAGGATTATATATCGAATTCTGTCAAGTATTTGAGCATGCATGATGAGAAAGATATTTTGTCTCATATAGAGATTGTGCATCTTCGTAAAGATGCTTTTTACTCTATAAACTATGTCGGCATGTTGAAGTAGGAATTACTTTTCGTTTTCTTATTATTATTGACTACGCTAAAACGCACAGAATTAGCTGGATCCTATAATACTAAGAATGCCTTTATGTGGTTTAACAGCTTCCGAACTGGATCCAAAGATGAAAGCTTCAGCTATGGTTATGCCCACCTTTAAGGGGAAAAGGGCTCAATGGAAGATTTCTTTGATACAAGAATAGCAGAAGTCGAGGGTCAGATGGTTTCGTTCTTCGGAGTGTATGATGGTATGGATAATTTCCTTTCATCATTTTTCTTAAGAAAATTACCTCTGAGTAGTTTAAATTTGCAGCTAAAAGATGATCTACCATGATGAATTCTATTGGTATTTGAGTACCTATTTGACTTGGCTTCCGAAGTAGGGCTATCTACTTTTGAGAAGCAGTATCCAGGCACTTGATCGATATAAACTCTAGAGCTTTTGTTGTGGCTAAAGCTTAAATCACTTTGGGGAACCAAAAGAAAGCTTCAATTAGATGATGTTGCTTGTACCGATGGACAAAGTTGTTGGTGCTTTCTCAAACAGCTCTACTAAAAACAACATTTCTGCATAAGCCGGGACATTGTTCCTTAATAACGAAGTTTTAATGAAACATAGATGCATAGTAATGCCATAGTGATTCTAGGCCTATTTAATTCATAATTAATTATATTAAATTTGTGTTTCACATATGGTTATGTTCTCCTTCAGGCCATGGCGGTGCAAGAACTGCAGAATATTTAAAGAGTCACCTCTTCAAGAACTTAAGGGACCATCCGGATTTCATTAAAGACACAAAAGTCAGCTATTGGTCATGTGGTTGGTTTTCTATTCTTCCTTTCTGCCTAGCTTTTACCTTTGCTTGATCCTCCTATGTCAATAAGCAGTTTCGATTTTTTATGTTTACAGTTGAATCGTTTAAACAAACCGATGAAATTCTTGTGAGCGAGCACAAAGCTTCTTCATTCATCCATTCTCAAATTCTATACGGCATATTGATATCGCCTTTATTTCCCTTTTCCTTAATTAGTTTTGCTCGGCACTTCTCAGCCTTATTTCTTCGTAGCCCAAGAGTACGGCTTTTTCAGGTGTTAACTGTTGTCGTCGCTTACCTCGTTGTTGTTGAAAATCTTATTTTACAACCGTCATGGCTTTTTGTGCAGGACGCAGTGCAGATTGTGCAGAACATAAATGGCGCCGAATCCGCCGCGAGAAAACTTATAGAAGAGGCCTTCTCTAGGGGGAGCAGTGACAACATCACTTATGTCGTGGTCCGGTTTGACATTTCTGAGCCCAGTGACATCATTTTCGGTATGGGAGATTCGGATAAATATACAGGTCTTTAAAAAAGAAAGCACCGGTAATTTCTTTTTCAGCGCTTTGAATTTCTGGGTGACTCTGTACTGGACTTGCTCATCACATGGCATCTTTTTATAAGCTATAAGGATATAGATCCTGGTGAGTTGACTGACATGCGTTCGGCTGCAGTCAGTAATGTAAATTTTGCACAAGCTGCTGTACGGAATAACTTTCACCACCATCTTCAACATGGTTCTGGAATACTCTTGGATCAAATAACAGAATATGTTAAGTCTGTTGGGTCGTATATAATACGGATCTAAATAGGGGAAGAAACACCTAGAGGGGGGTGAATAGGTGTAAACGTATAAACACTCCAAAAATCGTTGCGATAAAACCCAATGCGGAAAATAAAATAACACGCAAGATTTTTACGTGGAAAACTCCATCACCGGAGTAAAAAACCACGGGACCGATAACACGGCAGAAATCCACTAGAATTAAAACACGTACAAGGTGATTTACCGTACACACTTACGACTCAACCTTTTCCATACGCTCCTAGAGGATCTTCTCCGCTCGCTCCAGACGCTTCTCGAATCCACGATCTGCGCCCAACGCCGAATCCACGGCGTCCAACGTCGAATCCACGACGTCCGACCGAATCCACGGTCTTCACCCAATAGCACCGTTCGAATCCACGAACGTGCCTCGCTCCGAATCCACGAGAGCGATTGAACCTTGAATCCACAAGGACACGCGAATCCACGCGCCGATTTTTGGGGTAAATCGTTGTTTTTTGGGTGGTGATGATCCGCCGAATACTTAGATCAAAGATAGATCGGAAATACCATCTAAGTATTCATTAGTTTGATTCAACTCAGGATGTGAGTATGAAAACCTAGAATCAAACTAATCAATATAGATGAAGAAACATAGAGTATTCTCTAATGATTTCCTTTCTTCTCTATATGTGGATCTATAGCCGTATAAAGATGATACAAGGAAAATGACGGCTATGTGGATTCACCCTAGAAAAGGAGTCATAGGGTGTATTTATAGGTTAGAAACCCTAGGAAGGAGATAAGAATCAAAAACCTGCCATTTCTGGATTTTTTACGGACGGCGATCCGGATCGTGATAACTAGGATCCGGATCGTCATAACAAAACAGCCAATTCCAGAAAAACGAAGGTTCGGGATCCGGATCATGTGACTACGATCCGGATCGTTCATACAGTTCACCAAACATCAACGTTCGGGATCCGGATCAAGAGACTACGATCCGGATTGCGACGATGTATGAACGAACCACCTTCGGGATCCGGATCGAACAACCTGATCCGGATCCTGAACATGTCCCAAGTCCAGTTTTTGATTTTTATGCAATGAAAGATTCTTCCAAGTGTTTCTACACTACAAGAAGTATTCGGATCACACAAATTCTTTAGTTAAACTACCTGATCCTTTTGAATTCTTCTTTCTTGAGATTGAGTTAAATGATCCAACTTTCTTCACCTTCAATCTTCAAGACTTGAGACTTTCACGAAACTACGCCAACTCAAATTCCGTAACAATCTCCCCCTTTGGCGGTTTCGTGACAAAACATAGATCCACTAAAGAAAATTCAAAAAGATATTTTGTTGCTATCACCATACAACAAAAATTTACAATGGAGATCCAAAATACAATACATGAGTTAAACTCCTAAAACAGACTCTAGACTTAGACATCTGTACTCTCTGCAAAAAGAAATCATTCTTGACAAAGAATCGTTAGATACCTCAAGAATTTGTATTATTCAAAAACCACAAACAGAGATGAAGTTTAAACGCATTTATACTTACCATGACATTTATATTCAGATATGTAAACAGATCATAGTTAAAAAACACCAACATATCTTCTTTGCACGTAAAAACCAAATGTCATGAACATGTTTGTGACAAACTTATATATATATAGATATGTAATTGATCAGAGTTAAGAACCAACATATCTTCTATGCAATCAAAAACCAAGTGTCACAAACTTGTTAGTGAACATCAACTTGTTAGTTATATTACATGCCCAAATAGTTAGCAAATAGTTAGTCGAGGCATGCATTCAAACAAATGGAAAAACCAAAAGTTGAAGTTCTACTTACCTTTGTGTTTCAACTTACCTTTGATGTTCCAACACATCATCATGTTCAATCAATCATTGTTCAAGTTCTCTATAAACTCTCTCCCCCTTTTTGTCACAAAATTAGCCAAAAACACAAAAATTTAAGGAGAGTTAAAGATTTCAAAAATTGTTCCGAAAAATAAGAACTAGAACTAAAAGTAAGTCCTAAAAGCTGAACTAAAGTCTAAAAAGATAAAATCCTGCACAAATCTGCACAAAATTGTTAAAGCCAAATTAGTCATCCGAGTCTGAGTCCTCAGACGCACTATATTCCCATCTTAGTGAACATGTTCTTGATCAATTCCTCATTGAATTTACTTTCTGGTCAATGTAATTTGAGATGCCGTTATGATCTCGAGTTCTTCAGACATTTGCCTTTGTTCTGATGCGTGTTTGAGACGGTGAGGCCGAGGTGCCGACACAAGGTTTCTTTCCAGTGGAATGTGTCGGAGTAACATGTGGTAATTTGTGAAGTGACTTCACAATCGTTGACTCATCTATCATCCCCCAACAGTGTTGATAAGATGTCGAGCTTATATCAATGTCAAACTTTTGTAAGATCCTCATGATGATAACGGAAACGGAAGTCGCTCAGAAGGATGAGGATGCACAATATATCTTGACATTCTATTCCAAATTATGTAGGGGATATTCATGTTCAATCCTACATGCCTCAGAGGGATTGACCTAAGAGATATAGGAACAGCAGTCTCTCCCATCTCACGACCTTAGTCTGCATGTTAGGTAGAATGTTGTAACACGTGATGAAATTTAGAAATCGGTACTCCAGTCGAAGATGTTTGGATTTTACACTTTTACCATTAGCTGAATTCGTTCCTTCCAAACAAATTTTATCTTTCACTGTTCGCCACAAGGCATTCGTCAAACTTTTTCCTTTCAAAAAGTTGACCCCCCGATGTGTTAGATTCCATTCCAAGAACTTCGCCAATTAGCTGCGGAGTGATTTTAAGTTTCATCCCTGGATAATTGATTAGAAATGCATTGATCCATGTTCTCCTTCCTTGAAGATGTGTGGCATTCGTGTAAAAGGTCCCTTACACGATTACAACAATACCCAAGTATTCGGGGAATCGGCAGACTTGGATGAGATTAGCTTGCTCAATCAGGGTTCCAAACTCAGGTGAGTGATTTCGGAGAGCTTCAATGTTGACATGACGTTCACCGAGCATCTCACGACGGTTCAAACGCTCGAACGCGATCCATGCTGACGAACACTCCTTCCACGCGAGGCGGGGAGTCAGGAACTATCGGTGTGTTAAAATCAGCGTCTCGTCGTAGTCCAAAACGTCTAGTTACTCGTTTCCTTTTCACAGAGATGGTTGGTTTAGTCATAGGCGCTTTTTCCTTTGTCCATGGGTGCTTTTCCTTTCGACGCATCGGACGCCTTTGTTCAGGCAATGATTCATCATCATCTGTCAATGCAGTCCAATCTATCTCGTGACAAGTCCACCTCTGTATCACTGACCTCGACAAATTCACCTTTTTTGTTGTGTTTTTCTTAGCCTCTCTTTAATTTGTTGTGGCCCGAGTGTGTCACTATTGTGACCAACAAAAGAATGATCCATGAGAATCCCCATTGCATCCAAGTGCTTTGAGAAGATTTAAATCCTGTGAAGACCAACTCAAGAACACAAAAATTCTTAGTTTTCAAAAATTGAAAAATTATATCCAAAGAATCATAATCATGTAGAGAGACTAAGAATCAAATTAGTTTTGCAAAAAGGACTTTTAAAAATAGATCAATGCATGAATTTCGAAAATCCTTATTATATGCCCTAAAACCGAAATTTTAGAAATCGAAGCCTAAAAATCCGTTAATCAGGAGGAAAACCTAGCATATAATCAAAACTAAACAACCCAGAGTTCTTATTTCAAAAGAAATTTGATCAAAAACCATCCAACAAACAAAATCAATCCAAGAATTTCGTACGTTTGAGGAGGAAAAGAGAAAACGGTGAAAAACCGAGATTTTGATCATAAAAACTTACTTGGAGTTGAAGAACCTGAGTTTGAAAGCTTCCAGGAAGGATGAAATCTAGAGAGAGAGGCTCTGGAAACTTCGGAACAAAAGATTGGAGTAAAGAAATCAAAAAACCCCTTTGTTCCTTATAAAACCTAGCCGCGATCCGGATCAGTTCATAACTGCGATCCGGATCGGCTACCCGCAGTAAGAAAACTGCGTTCGGGATCCGGATCGGCAGGTCCAATCCGGATCGTCAGCCCGCAGGAGAAAACCTGCGTTCGGGATCCGGATCACCTTGCCCGATCCGGATCGGCTACCAACTTTTTCTTTAGAAAAATTTCAGAGAAATTCAGGAAAATCCAGAAAAAGATTGTAAGCACAAATGTGTATCAACTTTAAACAAAAATCATCGTTTCATACAACAAGAATTAGATTATGCCAAATCTATCAATAATATCCAAAAATGAAACGAAAATTTACAAGAATTAAATCCCTTAAAGTTGAACACCTTCAATTACATCTAACTTGATCTTATGAGTAATGCCTTTATCAAATCATCAATTCAGTAAAGAAAATGAAATACAAAGATCAATAGATGTTTGAAATCCCAAATATAGGTAGATAATATTTCTAGACAATCTGTTGAAGAGAGTGGCTCTTTGAGCATCTTTCTTTAAAATCCCACCTTATACCAACCTTGAAATTTGACAGAGTCAAGTATTTCAACATGCATTTTACTTAATCAATAAATTTGAACAACCATGCTTGGTATACATGTGGTAGCTGCACACAATACTCGGACGACCGAGGTGGTAGCTCTTTCCTCCATGTGGTGGTAGTTTTCACACTCCTCATTGGGATGTAACTCTTTCCACATCTTTTGAGCAATTTACATTATCTTTGACTCCCCCTCAATTGGCTATCAATTATTTAAGATATAAAGTATTCAACCAAAAATTGATCTCGATTTCATACTCGACTAAACAGTCAAATAAGATAATGACTATACCAAGAGATCATTGAGAGAGAAATTGACTTTGATCACTTTAGAAGATGATTTAATTAACATAAACGATCATTGCAACATGAAATATTATGATGGCAAAAGCATAATGAATTTCTAAATGTGTGAACAGATGCAATTAAAGTCAATTAAGATCTATGCTCAATTACTATCCTATGTATAAACATAGATATTGAATAGAACAAAAACAAATACAAAACCTATTTAAGCAAAGGTTTCAAAAAGAAGTTTATTTCAAAGAAAGCATACCAATTGCTTTTCGCAAATGAATAAAACGTTTTTGATCCAAAGGTTTTGTTAAAAAGTCAGCTAATTGATCTTCAGTTGAAACATATGAAAGTTGAAGAGTATTTGATTCAACTAGCTCTCTAAGAAAATGATATCTAAGTTCAATATGTTTTGTTCTAGAGTGCAACACAGGGTTTTTAGAAATGTTAATTGCACTTGTGTTGTCACAAAGAATTGTTACCGAAGATGCTGAAATGCGGAAGTCACTCAATACGCTTTTCATCTAAATGAGTTGAGTTGAGCAACTTCCAGCTGAAATGTATTCCGCTTCGGCAGTCGAGAGTGCTATGCAATTCTGCTTTTTACTGTGCCATGCAACAAGGCAATGGCCAAGATAGAAGCATGCACCACTCGTGCTTTTCCGATCATCCACTGATCCTGCCCAATCGGCATCTGAGTATCCAACAATGTCCAGACTTGTTCCCATAGGATACCAAATTCCGAAATTAATTGATCCTTTGATGTACCGGATGATCCGTTTCACCGCTTTCAGGTGAACCTCCTTTGGTGCTGATTGATATCTCGCGCAAATCCCAACACTAAAGGATATATCCGGGCGACTAGCCGTGAGGTAAAGTAGACTTCCAATCATACTTCTATACAGTTTCTCGTCTACATTCTCACTATGTGATTCACTTCCAAGTCCCTTGTGGCTAGTTCCCATTGGAGTTGGAAAATCTTTACAATTTTCTAGATCAAACTTTTTGACCAACTCCAGTGCATACTTGGATTGACTCAAGTGAATACCTTCATCATTTTGTTTAATTTGCAATCCAAGAAAATAAGACAGTTCGCCCATCATGGACATCTCAAATTCGCTTTCCATGGTCTCCGCGAATTTAGAAGCATCATTATCTTTTGTTGCACCAAATACAATGTCATCGACATAGATTTGTGCTACAATGAAATTATTTTGATAATGCTTCACAAAGAGAGTCCTGTCAGCTCCCCCTCGAGTATAGCCCTTCTCCAAAAGGTGCTTTGTTAACCTTTCGTACCATGCTCGCGGTGCTTGTTTCAGACCGTAAAGAGCCTTTTTCAAACGAAAAACATGGTTAGGTTGTTTATGATCTACAAAACCTTTCGGTTGAGCTACATAAACTTCCTCATTTAAAAACCCATTTAGAAATGCGCTCTTGACGTCCATTTGAAATAATTTGATTTTAAAATGACAAGCAATAGCAAACAATATACGAATGGACTCGAGTCTAGCTACAGGGGCGAAAGTTTCGTCAAAGTCTATACCTTCTACTTGAGAGTAGCCTTGAGCAACTAGTCGTGCCTTGTTCCTGATGATAGTACCATCTTCATCTTTCTTGTTCTTGAAGATCCATTTGGTACCTATCACATTATGTTGCTTTGGAGGCTTCGTTAATTCCCAGACTTTGTTTCGCTCAAATTGATGGAGCTCTTCCTGCATTGCTTTAATCCAGTAGTCATCCTGAAGAGCTTCATCTATTGTCTTTGGTTCGATTAAAGATACGTAGCAAGCAAATCCGCAAACCAACTGCCTTCGAGTTCTAACTCCTTCTTGTGGATCTCCAATGATGTTCGATTCCGGATGATCCTTGGAGATTCGTAGCGTTTGTTGAAACGGAGTACTCGGAGGTACACGAGATGATTCCTGCACATCAGATAAACTAGAAGAACCATTAGATGCATCATTAATATTGGAAGTATTATTATGAGAAGATGCACTAGCAGGAGAATCATCATCTAGAGAGATATCGAGGGTAGATTTTTCAGATTCAAAATGAGAAGCTTCATCTACTTTAACATTTATAGATTCTACGATCGTCTTAGATTCAATGTTAAATACTCGATATGCTCTGCTATTCGTAGAATAACCCAAAAAGATCCCTTCATCACTTCGAGAGTCGAACTTTCCAAGATTTTCACGGTCACGTAAGATGTAACATCGACTCCCGAAGATACGAAAGTACTTGATATCCGGTTTTCTACTAAACCACAGCTCATATGGTGTATTCAAGGTTCCTGGGCGCAAATACACTCTGTTAATGACATAGACAGCGGTGTTCACAGCTTCAGCCCAAAAATGTAGCGGTAATTTCCGGCTATGAAGCATCACACGCGCCATCTCTTGAACAACCCTGTTTTTGCGCTCAACAACACCATTCTGCTGAGGTGTATAGGGTGCCGAGAATTCATGTTTAATGCCATTTGAAGTACAAAAGTCAATGAATTTTGAATTTATGAATTCTCCACCCCTATCACTTCTAACACGAATAATCTTTTCATTCTTTTCAATCATAATACGATGGCAAATCTCATGAAAAGAGTCAAACGTATCAGCTTTCTCTCTCAAAAATGCTACCCAAGAAAACCGAGAGAAATCATCAACCAATAAAAAGATGTACCATTTACCTCCCAAAGATGGTTGACGGGTCGGCCCCATTAAGTCCATGTGCAAAAGTTCCAAGGGCCGTTTTGTACCAACGTGGTTCAAGTTCTTGTGTGCAGTCCTAGACTGTTTTCCCTTTTGGCAACCACCACACACAACGTTTTGTTTAAATAAAAGCTTTGGAATCCCCTTGACCACGTCCTTGTTTGAAATTCTAGTAAGTTCCTTAAAATTTAAGTGACCTAGCCTTTCATGCCAAAGAGTTTCATTATTCAAAGCGGCTAAGTTACAATTTTCAGAAAATTTATTAGGAACAACATAACAATTGTTTTCAGATCTAACCCCTTTTAGAAAGAAAGCATGGTCCTTATCAGTTACAACGCATTCAACCGATGAAAAGTTAACTGAAAAACCATTGTCGCAAAGTTGACTTATGCTTATGAGGTTAGTCTTAAGGCCATCAACAAATAAGACGTTTTTCAAAATCGGGCCATCTGGAATAGCTACCGTCCCTTTTCCAACAATTTTGGAAGATCGACCGTCTCCGAAAACAACGTGTCCTCCGGAGATTTTCTCAAGATTTTGAAAACTATTTTTGTCACCGGTCATGTGACGGGAACACCCGCTATCCAGATACCAAGACGAGCTATCATATGCATGCAAGGAAATATTGGAAACAAGACAAGGGAAAATTTCACCTTTGCGCACCCAAACCTTTTTGGAATGCGTCTGTAATGGTCGTGAAGTTTTGTGCCTAGGTGAAAGCGTCTTGTTAAAACGATTGTTGCTCCTTGATGAAGTCGTCTTGCGCGGTGAACTACCAAGTCTCTTTTCATTTGAAAAGTTTTGCTTTGATTTCCGGAAAGGAGCCTTTTTGGTAGTTGATGCAAGAGGTGCTTGAGATGAGCGTTCGACTCCCGTCTTGCAATATCTTCTTATGTGCCCTGAAACACCACAACGAAAACATACCTTAGATCTTGACGATCCCAAAGAGGATGAAGTAGGTTTGTTGTCGTTGTTTGTCTTGAATTCCGGTGTCGGAGGAGGAGATACCGACTGAGGCACAAAAACTGTCTCACTCGAACTTGGACTGTTTCCAGTTTGAGTGTATCCGAGGCCGAACCTATTTGATTGACCAAGACCAAGAAGTCTATCCAACTTACTCCTTCCTGAAGAGAATCGCTGTAAGTCATTCTTGAGTTGGAAAATGGTCTTTGTCATTTCCAGGTTATCCTGTCGAGCCTCGTTGTAGAGCTTTGAAAAGTGATTCGCGTTATCCACCAGATTTGTATGTTCCTTTTCAAGTTGCTCATTGGACTCTTGAAGGGAAGCATTTTCTTTTATCAGGTTTTCCCTTTCCACTTCAAGAGCGTTTGAGAGAGAAGTCGCTCTTTTTGCTTCTTCTTCGAGATCATGCAATCTCCCTCTCAAACTCTTGTTTTGCTTAGCCACTTTCTTTGAGTCCCTCAAAAGTCTGTGGTAGGCTAGAGCAAAATCTTCACCTTCCGAATCATCCGATTCATTGTCCATTGCATTCTTTTCAACAGTGGAGTTGGACAATGATTCAGACGTACTTGCCATAAAGCACATGAATGGTGAAGATGTGGACGCGTGGAATGCCGTGGAGCTCTTTTCTTCATCACTTGAAGACGACTCATTTGACGTTGAGTTGTCATCCCAAGTGACGACTTGCATCGCCTTCTTCTTTGCCGGATACTTGTTAGGACACTCCGTTGCAATGTGGCCGTAGCCTCGACATTTGAAGCATTGCAGTTGTCCTTCTGAACTTTTCTTATCCTTTGAGAAGTTCTCCTGCTTTCTTGACTTGTGACTTGGAGTACCCTTGCCTTTGTTCCACTTTCTGAAGGATGGAGATTTGCTTGAATTACCCCTTCGAAAGTTGCGGCGAAAATTCCTTGTCAAGAGAGCGAGCTGCTTCTCAAATTCCTCCATAGAAAGGTTCTCGTCATCGTCCGAGGAGGATGTATCCGCGTCTTCTTCCTTAGTTGTTTTCAACGCATAACCTGAAGACTTAGAAGTGGATGCTTTTCCAGAAGAATTGTTAGTATTAAAAGTCATTTCATAAGTTTGTAATGAACCAACTAATTCTTCTACACGTATTTCGTCCGGGTCTTTAATAGTTTCAATGGCAGTAACCTTTGGGCGAAATCGTTCAGGAAGAGTTCTTAAGATTTTTCTTACAATCTTAAATTCTGGAATCTTCTCTCCCAGATTAGCACATGAGTTTACGATGTCTTGCAATCGTGTATAGTAGTCCGTGAAAGATTCATTTTCTGCCATCAAAATAGAGTCAAACTTGCTCGTAAGCATCTGCAGTTTCTGAATCTTCACGAGGTTAGTTCCCTCATGTGTAACCTGGAGAACATCCCAGATTTCTTTCGCAGTCTCACATGCCGAGACGCGAGAGAATTCAGTTTGAGATAAGGCATTAAAAATAGCATTAATTCCCTTGCCATTGTAAGAAGATAACTCAAACTCTTCCTTGGTCCATTTCGACCTAGGTTTTAAGGTGTGAACATCAGAGATAAGTTCAGTTGGATTAGTCCATCCTGATTCAATTGAATGCCACACCATTTCGTCGATGGAAGATAAAAAGGCTTTCATCCGTACTTTCCAGTACGCATAATTTGTTCCATCAAAGAAAGGGGGTCGATTGATGTTTCCACCTTCAACCATTGTTCACAACCCTATTCCCGCTTTGATACCACTTGTTGGGTCGTATATAATACGGATCTAAATAGGGGAAGAAACACCTAGAGGGGGGTGAATAGGTGTAAACGTATAAACACTCAAAAATCGTTGCGATAAAAAAACCCAATGCGGAAATGAAAATAACTCGCAAGATTTTTACGTGGAAAACTCCATCACCGGAGTAAAAAACCACGGGACCGATAACACGGCAGAAATCCACTAGAATTAAAACACGTACAAGGTGATTTACCGTACACACTTACGACTCAACCTTTTCCATACGCTCCTAGAGGATCTTCTCCGCTCGCTCCAGACACTTCTCGAATCCACGATCTGCGCCCAACGCCGAATCCACGGCGTCCAACGTCGAATCCACGACGTCCGACCGAATCCACGGTCTTCACCCAATAGCACCCTTCGAATCCACGAACGTGCCTCGCTCCGAATCCACGAGAGCGAATGAACCTTGAATCCACAAGGACACGCGAATCCACGCGCCAATTTTGGGGTAATCGTTGTTTTTGGGTGGTGATGATCCGCCGAATACTTAGATCAAAGATAGATCGGAAATACCATCTAAGTATTCATTAGTTTGATTCAACTCAAGATGTGAGTATGAAAACCTAGAATCAAACTAATCAATATAGATGAAGAAACATAGAGTATTCTCTAATGATTTCCTTTCTTCTCTATATGTGGATCTATAGCCGTATAAGATGATATATGAAAATGACGGCTATGTGGATTGACCCTAGAAAGAAAGACATAGGGTCTATTTATAGGTTAGAAACCCTAGGAAGGAGATAAGAATCAAAAACCTGCCATTTCTGGAATTTTACGGACGGCGATCCGGATCGTGATAACTGAGATCCGGATCGTCATAACGAAACAGCCAATTCCAGAAAAACGAAGGTTCGGGATCCGGATCATGTGACTACGATCCGGATCGTTCATACAGTTCACCAAACATCAACGTTCGGGATCCGGATTGCGAAGCAAGATCCGGATCGTTCAAGGTAGATGGTAAACTCAACGTTCGGGATCCGGATCAAGAGACTACGATCCGGATTGCGACGATGTATGAACGAACCACCTTCGGGATCCGGATCGAACAGCCTGATCCGGATCCTGAACATGTCCCAAGTCCAGTTTTTGATTTTTATGCAATGAAAGATTCTTCCAAGTGTTTCTACACTACAAGAAGTATTCGGATCACACAAATTCTTTAGTTAAACATACCTGATCCTTTTGAATTCTTCTTTCTTGAGATTGAGTTAAATGATCCAACTTTCTTCACCTTCAATCTTCAGGACTTGAAACTTTCACGAAACTACGCCAACTCAAATTCCGTAACACGGCGCTGCCTCAACCAAAATCTTCCTGAGTAACAAATACTTCAGGTACAAGGGTCTCTGGATGATTCCATGCTCTCTCTATCACTGGCAATCATCCATAACAATGCTGATATCATACTCAGCTTGAACTCCTCGAAGCTATACCGGCCGTGCTTAGTCCAAAAGCTTCTGACCTCTGTCAATAGTAGGCTAATTCCCAACGGCATTACTCTTCGTTGGGTCCTTTGTCACCCATGTAACTGAAAACGCAAGGCCTAACAACAAACCTTCAGAGTCAAGTGCAATTCTCACAACTTGGCAAAAACTTCTTTCCTCTTAGAAGTTGCCGCACTATTCTCAAGTCCTCCTGAAGCTCTAAGCCACCTCGGAAATAAATCCAACTATCCACGACGGGTCTGGCTGCCAACCCGTCCAAACACAGTTGGAACACTCAATTCCTCAAGTCCTAAAGGCGGCAGGGCATTAGTCAATCCACTTGTCCCCGCAAAAAGCTCATAATGCCCCAACTGGGTTCTGATCACTCACTGGGCACAGCCCTCGGCTGTATGGTTCCAAAAAGATACTTGCCTCACAAATGAGCATCTGCTGCAACACAGTCCGAGTCTGTCTGTACTCGAACCGTCAAAGAACTCTCACCGTTGTGTACTCACAACGTGGCATCACTGCCGTGCTCCAACGGCGTGGCATCACCACCGTGTATCAACGGTGTGGCGTTATACTCAAGTATCCATCTCTCGGATCCTCACTGTCGTAATCCCACGACGTGGTACTGGGTCACACAGACTTCTCGATCCATCAAATCCCGCAGCTGGACGATCAGCTCTTACTCTCCGTCTCGCAGGTGATACTCCAATAGGTGCTACTATAGTCGGCGCAGTTTCCGAACCACGTCAATCACTATCTCAAACTCAATCTCACTAAGCGGCGGCTTCAATATCAGATCAGGTAGACTTTCACCCGGGATCACACGGGCGATAAGGATATTCCTTAGTTCCGGTGCCGCCGTAAGCACCTCCTCTACGGTCGCTCGCGAAGCGATATGATCACGACTCAACTCTATCGTGCTCTAGCTTCCTCTATAAGCGTACTCCTCCTGACCAGGTCCACGGAGGGTTACAGTTCTCTCTCGACAAACCAAGATAGCACAACACTGGGGGAAACCAATCCCTGGCTAACTTCATATCCATATCTTGGAGCTGACGTAGGACTAAAAACTCAAGAAATCAAATCCAATGTCCTACCTGCACTGGGCAGGACTGGCAACACTCGTCCATGTGCTTCACGTGATCTGAATCTGATCCTGACGTGCACAGCCATCAGTCCTAACCCAGGCCCACACGAAGATACCCCTGCTATACCGAAACACGCACATGCGGCGTTGGCATCAATATGCTCTAAATCCAATGACCATAAGGATATCCATTAGATGCTGGGGGCCATTGCCCTATCTGCCTCGACTGTCAGGAACCTCCTGGTCTCCGTCTCCTCTGAGACCCATGACCCTGAGACTGGAATCATGGCAACCTCGATGAACTCGACTATCTCGAAATCCGACGATGCTGGACGTCTCACACTGGAGCCAGTCCCTCGCTCTGCGTCCTTCCTGGTCGTGATCACTGATCCTCGGTCAATCCATCGAGCATGCACCAAACGCTGCATCAAAAGTCGGTCCTTGCCGAGAATATACAAAGAGATAGATATCCTGATGCAGTCCCCTCTCAATCAGATCAACCTCCAAACCTCATCCTGGGCGGCAAGGGGGGTACACTGCCCAACCGTCGCAGAAACTCACCCCAGAGCATCAACTGCGCTCCCGATGGTCCAACAGGACGAATTCGACGCCACCAACTCTCTTGGCGTCCTTATCCAAAAGTGCATAACCAAGCGCCCTGATGCTTCTCCTAGATGAACAAATCCTCGAACAACTCTTCCATAGCAGCGATCCAGTTCTCGGCCTCCCAAGGCTCCAAACTCGGTCCCGAAATCTGCAGGGGATGGAATTGGATGAGGTACACAGCCGATCGGCAATCTCATGCTGCTCCTGCACTATCCACAGTGCGATCTGGGTCGAAGTCGACAATGTCGCGACCGGAAGTACTACTGGCGATACCCCGGGAGATGCGCTTCGCTCGAGCATGCGCATCACGCGCTCCATGTTCTCTTCCTGGCGCCGCATCGCCTCAAACGTCTGGGCTACTTGGACCTGTAACTCTCAAACATCAATGTGCTCTATCCATATAGCTTCCCGCTGTTCGACTCCTCATCCAAGGTCAAACACGCCCTCGCCGCTGCACGGCGTCTCGGAAGCATCGAAACCACTGCAACAAAACAAACATTAGGACCAAAACTCATTCGACCCAATCACGCGAAAGTCTAGAACATGTTACCCATTCTAAAGCATTATGTTGTCTGCAGCCAACATAATCACTTTAGAGAATAAACATGTAAGATCACTCGCCCCAATCCTCTGGGGGAGGTACAAACTTAATCAGGACTCTCGCTAAAGTCACGTCTCTCACGACGGTCATCCTACTGTCCAACCAATAGCCTAGGGTCACTAAGTCCTCAACGACCTATACACCTAGGCTCTGATACCACCGTAATCTGTCACGCCCCGGGGTCGAGACTGCGACCCGGGCTCGCCAACAGATCCACCGACTGTACGAAAACTGCCGTACAGACGAAGCGTCTACCATGCAAGTCAGATCTATAGCAAAACATGTATCAGAGCTGAAATAAAACTAGAAGCTACAGAGATCAACTGAACATCTGATATAAATAAAACCTCGATACAAAGTCTCTCAGCTATAAAACAATATACAAAAATCCTCACTGATCTCTCAGAATGTCCAGTACAAAAGTGAAAATATAAAATATACCACCGGGTACATCTACCTCAAACTCTCAATGCTGGTAAGGAACTACACGATCGCATCCTCACCTCGATCAGCTGTCTCCGCGCTAGCTCAGCCGGAACAGCAGCCTCAGGAAACCTGTCACCGCAGCGGGTGTGAGATCTACTGCAGAAGGTAGATCCCAGTGGGTACCGTCACCAATATCCACGGTATGCCCACTAAGTCTACAGGAGGCACAACAGATAGGCATGCAGATAGATAGATAGATAGATAGATAAAAGCTGAAAAGAACTATAGCTATCATGTCTCAATCATCATGCTCAAGAAAGCTATGCTAATGATGAAAAGTGCATACACTCGCTACTGCTAACATGCCTCAAGTATCATGCTCAAAGGAAATCTCATCTATGAACATGCTATGCATACACCACTCGCACACGAGGTGCTCAATCGACCCAATCGAGCTGACTGCCACATCGGGTCCAGTCAAGCCTACGCCTCCCTAGTATATCAACATAGGGTGACCAATCGGACTAACTCGCTATCGAAAAGTGGCACATACAGGCTATAGTCGAAATCCACGCTCTCCCTCAGAACGGAATAGACTCAAGCTCCTCACATCTCGCACAACGGTCAAAGTACTCTCAATGATCCGGGACCACCGTCAACCCAACGGTTCCCAACACACGAGCACTGGTCTAACACAGCTATAAGACACCCCTCAGCCCCCAGGCATGAGTGCAACAATAAAAGTACCTGACCAAAGATAACCCAATCAATCCACCAGTAAAAACCGGTACTGCCTGCCCTGCTGTCGAACTCAGTAACTGATCGGCACACGGCTCGATCTCAGTATAGGTAACGGACCGGCACACGGCTCGGTCAAAATATAAATAACAGACCGGCACACGGCTCGGTCAAGCCTACCTCCGGAGTGGCACTCGAGGGGAGCGACCCGCACGAGTAAAGTGTCTCAGTAACAAGTATCTCTGTCAAGTATCTCAATATAGCAGGCTATGATCCACGATCAAATAGATCGAAAACTCAAATGCTCCAACGACACAACTCAGTCGGGAAAACCCTCCACGACTCGATCAGGAAGTGCCCAACACTCTCACAGCTATGTCGGAGAACCACCTCCCCGACTAAATCTGATATGCACGACCCATAATCTAGAAAACCTCATCGATCCCAACAAAAGCTCACACTCACATGACACTAGAAACTCATCTCACAAATCTCTAAAAATCCCCTCGGCCCCCTGGCACGAGTATACAAGCATAACGGGCCACCTGGACCTATGTCATACCCCTGGCGAACTCATACTTTAAAAACCACTTTGAAAATGTTGATTTTCCTTAAAACGGGTTTTCTCGATTTTTAAAACGATCCAGGTGTAAAGATGATGCCAACAAAACGTGAAATCTAGTGTCATATAGTATCAGGAGTATGCTAAAAATGATCTGGGGTTCCAATAACTTTTACAGAAAATTTCAGGCAACTATCAGATTTAGTAATAGTGAAAAATAGCACTCTAGACATGAACAAACTGCATTCAGAAGCATTAAAGGGCATTTCATAAATTTTGGAAGAAATTCCAACCCACCTGGAACGCTTTCCGCAGGCAATTGCTGAAGTTGGTGAAGTGTCGGAACCTCGAACTGACGAAACCTTGAGAATCGTGCCTCGTGCGCGCACCTTGCCGCGAATCCGAAAAATCCCCGGTAGCTCAAATAAATTCCCAGAGTCCACTACAAACATTCGACGCGCAAACAAGCACTCCACTGTCAAAATACACCGCCAGAACTCTTAAAATCCAAAAATCCACCCACACACACTCAACAGCACACTTAAAAACACATACACTTCAATTACTCTCACAACAAATGCCCAGCATACAAGAAGCTCCAATCTGCACACAATAAACCATGTCCACACATATATCATCCCTTAATTCCACCTTGCAGTACCAATTTGCATAATTAAATCCATCATAATTAAACACATAACTTACACATAATTTGCAAGCTCCAAGAATCCACAAAGGCTCACAGCACACTAAGTGTTCCAATTTACCCATTAATTAAATTAATGATCACTTATGCACAATAAACCATAACTCTGCTTGCACTCTACAGGTTTACACCAAAACACACAATTACTTAGAAGCTTCAACATTAACATCTGCCCACATGAAGTCCACCATCAATGAACACATGCTCACAATTCACACAACATCCTCAATTACCCTCTAAGAAATACAAAACCACAGCACACACACATCATCTCCCAATAACACAGCACACTTTTAAAAAAAAATCCTCTGCACACACACAAAAACTCACGACACACCTCACACATTCTGCCAAAGCCCCAATACAGGGTAATTACATAACTCCATACAATCCTCTACAGCTCACCCTCTACAAGCCCCTCAACACACACCCATCCAGTCCAAAGCTCAAACTCCCAACAAGCTGCTAGCATGGTCCCAACCACCATCAACTGCAAGAAAAGAGGAAAGCCCTAAAAAAAATCAGTAAAACTCGGCCCACACGCGAGATCGCCGACAAAACAGCCCCGGCCATCAAAATCGCAGCGCGAAAGTATTCGGCGCACCCGCCGATCCGCGCTGCCGCCGCCGTTGCCGCGCTGCGCTGCAGCACAATGTCCGCCAGCTCCCGCGCCCGCAGCCTGCCGCGCGGCGCCAGGCCTGCCGCGCGGCGGCCTGCAGCAATGCTGCGCGCTGCCCGAGCGGCGCCTGGGCCTGCCTCGCGGCGCCCAGGCCCGCAGCGCGCGCCCCCAGCGAGCTCACTGCGCAGCGCCCGGGCTGTGCCCGCGCGGCGCCCTGCGCGCTTCCGCGCGGCGCTTGGCCCGCCGCTGCTGCGCACGCCGCCAGCTGCGCTGCCCCAACAGCGCGGTGCCCTGCGCCTGCCGGGCGCGCAGCCCGCCAGCTGCGCTTGCTGCGCGCGGTGCCCATGCGCGCCCGCGCAGCCGCCCAGTGCCAGCCGCGCGCGGCGCCCTTGCGCGCCCGCGCGGCATTCCAGCTGCAGCACCACACCCGAGCACCCGACCAAAACCAAACCGAAAAACCCAAAGAAAAACCAAAACCGAGCTTACCAAAAACTGCATCAAATCCCGATGAGCTCGTCGCGCGCGCTTCGCTCGCTCCACCCGGCTTCACGCAGGGGACACCGCCACAGCTCACTCTCACATCCTCTAAAATTCTTCCATTTCTTCTTCTCTTTCTTCTTCTTTTCTTTCCTTTTTCTCCTCTCTTTCTTTCCTCTGCTTTCTTCCAAAACCTCTGTTTCACAGGTGGAGGAGATGAAGATGACGTAGAAGCAAATTAATTAAGGGAGTCAAAGCAACAGGGGGTTAGTTGGCTATAATAAATGCACCTCAATAAAAAATCTCAACCAATTAATTCACTTTCCAATTAATCCAATCTCTTCTAATTAATTCACCTCCACAATGCCTTTACAGGCAACAATTCCACAATTAACTAATTAAAATAATTAATTAATTAACTTAATTAAATAATCCCTCAAATGTCCCCGCCAACTCACTTTTTGCCCTCGGGGCCTCCGCACCCGTCCGAAACCTCCCGAACTCCGCTGTAATCTAAAAATACACGTGTCCACAACTTTTTTTCTCCTCAAAAAGCTCAACCGTTGAGTCGGGGTGCTCAATCCAAAAACCGGCTCCAAAACTGCCAGTTCCAACTCACTTTTTGCCTTCAGGTCCTCCGCGTCAGTCCGGAACCTCCCGAACCCCGCTGTAATCATAAAGTAGACCTGTTCCAAGTATTTCCAAATTTTCTGCACACCACGGTGGAGTCGATGTTTCCCCAAAACCAGTCCTCAATCGGCGCACAATGCCCGGAAAAACCCCGAATCAAGCTGGGGCTTCCGCGTTGATCCGAATCAACCCGACATCATCTGTAAACACATAAGCAACATGCCTGAGGCAATTCCTTCGCACCACGCCATCTTGCGAGGTCGGCGTGCCATCCGGAAACCCGGTATTCTACAGTTTCGCTCATACTTCTTGAGTCGTCTTGTCGCGTAGGCTAATTTTTTCCCTGTTGCATCAGCACACTTCCCAGACCATTCCATGATGCATCACAATAAACCTCGAAGTCCTCACCGGGTGTCGGTAATGTAAGCACGGGTGTCCGTGTTAGCCTGTCCTTGAGTTCCTCAAAGCTCTCCTGGCATTGAGTCGTCTATAAAATCTCTCCCATCTTCCGGGTTAGACGATTCAGAGGGGTGGCAATTTTTTAGAAACCTTCCACGAAACGCCTATAATACCCTATTCATCATATCCACGAACACCGCTGGGGCGTTCGTAAGTCCAAACGGCATAACCGTAATCTCGTAATAACCATATCGAGTTCGAAAGGCTGTTTTAGGTATATCCTCGCCTCGAACTCTAAGCTGATGATAGTCGGACGGCAAATCTATCTTCGAGAACACTGTCTCTCCTTGTAGTTGGTCGAACAGGTCATCAATCCGAGGCAAGGGGTACTTGTTTTTCACGGTAACCTTATTTATCTCCCGATAGTCAATGCACAGACGTAAACTCCCGTCCTTTTTTCGCACGAAGAGAACGGGTGCGCCCCAAGGCGACACACTTGGCCTGATGAACCCTTTATCCAAAAGATCTTCTAGTTGTGCCTTGAGCTCCCTTAATTCTGCGAACGCCATTCGATACGGCGCCTTGGTGATAGGTTGCGTACCCGAAAGAAGCTCGATGGTGAATCCGATTTCTCGCTCGGGGGTGCATCCCGGACAGTTCGGTCGGAAAAATGTCTGAAAAATCCCTTACGATAGGGATATCCTAGAGCAGTGCCGAGGGGAGAGTCGCTAAGTCCACCGAGGCCATGTATGCTACACATCCACCCTCCATCAGTTTCCTAGCCCGCGACGCAGAGATAATAGAAGAGAAGGAGGTGCTCTCACATGCCAAGTACACGTGATCCGAAAAGCCAGGTTCCTGCAGTCGCACCTGGCGCTTCTCGTAATCAATCACTGCCTGGTACTTAGTGAGCCAATCCATACCGAGAACCACACCGAACTCCTTAAGCGGGATTACCACTAAATCCCAAGGACAACGTAGTCTTCCCAACCTTATCGGGCAGGAAGGTACAAAACTATTCACTTCTAAGGGTCCTCCAGGGGTCAAAAAGGGTTCTAGCACGGTAATCTGAGACTAGAGTAATACCTTCTGCTACACCCTCCGGTGGGTCATCAAGTTGACTTTCCCTCCTGATTGCGGCCGCGCCTCCCCTTCCCGTCAGCCTATACTTACCACAACCCGTACTAGCCTCAAACACGCCCCTTCCAGGTGATCTCCTTTTAACCCCAAGGGGGAAACTTCAACCTCACCTTTACCTTACCCAGGTTGCAAGATTCGACTGTAACCTAAAGCCCACAAACCTATGAGGCACAGCTTTAGACAACGGTCTACCCCCACATCACTAGCAACCCAAACTCAGGTGGGTACGCTCCTTTCCATAGCATAACTCCCCTCACGGGTTAGCAGCGGTGCCCTCTCCTCCCGTCGTGGGGTCAGAGGGCGTCGGGTCGATACTAAAGGGGATCTCCCAACTGATCGAGTTAGGGTATGCCCTCCCCAAATACCCACGACCGATAGTGCCGCCGACACACCCACCAATCACCGGCCACCAGAACGTCGTAAAGTAAGGCTCTAGGTCGGGAGGTCAGATTTACCGAAATTATGGACGCTACTCCACTACCCTCCACCAATCTAAGAAAGGCGAGCAGAAAACGTTCTTACAAGTTAAGTTCACAAGTTCCAGCAAGCCCGGTTCCCGGAAGCGCACTTGGAACTTCAGACAGTCAAACACCACTTACAAATTTGCTGTGACAGTCGATCCCGAGCGCCACACCGAGATCCCTAAGTGGGATCCCCACCAGTTCTTAGAGCATAAGAACATGCCCAACCTCGCTGGCCGGGAAGGAACATAGCTACTTGCCTCGAGGGATTGCCCCGTAGTCCGAACGAACCTATTTCTACGATGGAGGGTTTCTTCTAGTAACTATGGGTAAGGGCGAAAAAAATACGATGGGTGTCACGCCCCGGAACCCGGGCTCGCCAACAGATCCGCCGTGCACACGGGATTTCCCGAGTACACGAAGCGCTGGTAACCTGCTCCGATATAATATGAACAATAAAAGAGCATAATGCAGAGCTGAAGTAGAAGAACCACATAGTATCTCATACTGGGACTAAAAATAAACTGTAATATGTACAATAATCTCCCAGCTCACATAATAATACAACCAGCTGGTGAAAACCAGACTCAAAATAAAAGGAGAATATCACAGTCTGAGTGAAGGGTACAACGTCTATCTACAGCTCTCAGTCTCCCAGGAGATCTATCTACTCAGCGATCCCCTTACCTTTATCAGCCGCTGATAGCCTAGCAGCTCCCGCAGACGACTCTGCAAAATAAAGAAGAAGAAAGAGAAAAACAATAATGGGGGTGAGAACTACCAGATAAACCAGTAGCCTCCCCTAGTGGGCAAAACCTCAACTCTGACGCACCCACTAGGACTACTAGAGGCCAGAAAGGAAAAAGTGGTAAGGCTGTAAGCAGAACTGCTGAATAAAGGGGAAACCACCACTAGCATGCCTCTAAATGCAGTGCCAAAAGGAATGACTGTATGTATGCCTCATTATCTAACATGCCTGCCTGAATAAACCCAATCTTATGTCACCAGTAAAACTGGTACTGCCTGCTGCGCCTTGCCTGCCCAAATCGGGTATGCTGGCCAATGCATAACACCGATAGGGAATGAGAGTCTCAAGGACTCAAGCCTGCCTGTAACACACTCCGGAGTGGCACTCGAGGGGAGCGACCCACACGAGTAAAAGTACCTCAGTAATAAGTATCATAAGTGTCGTAAACAGCAGGACTGGATCATGACTATGATCAAAGTGGGAAAAGCCATCCACTAAGAAACCCTAATCTGATGCCATAGTACTCAATAAGTGGGAAAAACCATCCACTAGAGAAAAGCCCGATCCCCTGCTGATGCCAAAAATAGACCAGACTCAACCCCATTCTGATGCAAGGATAAACATCCGGCCGACCGCCTACAGTCCGCGGTCACCGCAACACCCCACAAGTTTATAATCTAACATAACCTTGGCTATACTATCCCAAACCCCTGCTCGTACTCGAGCGACAAGCAACTGAAAGCAAAAGAGAGCAATAAAACATGTCAAGTCTTAATATGATAGTGTAGCAATAAATAGTGGCCCTACCTGATGTCCGGGCATGCATGCAACTATCTTTATTTTAAAAGTTGTAAAATAGTGTCAAAGATTTAAAAAGATTGATTTACTGAATAAAAGTCATTTGCATGCGAGATTATAGCCTTTGTCTCAATCACAGTGTCCCAATATAAGTCATCATATCATCTGTGGGTTATATTAATTTTTAGGAGAGTTCGTCCCAGCGGTTCTCATCAATTGTCCTGTTAGTAGTCCTGTTAGTAGTCCCAATAGTTCTCATCAATTTAGTTTGTCCCAATTGTTCTCATCAATTGTCATATTAGTTTGTCCCAATTGTTCTCATCAATTGTCATATTAGTTTGTCCCAATTGTTCTCATCAATTAAATTTTAGGGGAGTTCCAGTAATCCCAGTGAGCTTGTCAAAAAAATGAGGTAAGCAACAACCGCCCACCTCGAGCAGCTCAAACTACACCTCAGGTAGTCTCCTGGTTGTCCACAGTCCCCTAGAACTGCTGTCTGCCGAAAACGGTGCCCTACAGCAACACACATTGCACAGGGTGTAACTATAGTATTCATAAAAATACAGCTTTTGCTGTTTTTCAAATGGCACGAAAAGAGATGAGTTTTTCACCTCTGTATAGTGCTCAGAAAAATCCAGAAAAATTACGGTTGCGTTCCTCGCGAAGAGTAGATCAAAATCGACTCTTTAAACGTCTCGATCTGATGCTCCTACGCCAAGATAAAAATCGGAGAAGTTGACGCTGCCCAGAAATTTCCACAGCAAAAAGGGGGGTCAAAGAGACCTCGGGAAACGTGCCAAAAGTATGAAATGGAGCAAAGTGATCAACACGGAAATCGAAGCCTTACCTCTTAGGAACGCGCTGTCGCAAAAATTGTCCAAAAATTCCTCCTGGTTAGCCCACAGGGAATTTTCGACGGAACTGCGACGGGAAATGGGCCGAAAAAGAAAACCGTCGCAGTGCGCCGCGTCGCAGATAACTCACTAACTGTAACTCCAAAAATTCTGAGATTTGGAGGAGAGAGAGAAGAGAGAGAGAGGAAGAAATTTCGTAGAGGGCACTTTCTCTGGTTCTCTCTCTAAGGGCTCAAAAACCGAGGTGCAAAGAGAGGGGGGGTGGGGATTGCTATTTATAATGGGCTGGGGCTCCACACAGGATCGGATCCGAACAGGGAACACCGAAACGGGCCAACCAAAACGCACCACGCGTTCACAAAACAGGAAACAGCCTGTGCAAGGGCCACTCAGAAGCCGCCACGTGTCCACGTGGTGCACAGGCCGGTCTCCGCGCCGGGTCTTCCGGATCCTGTCAGCCAATCCGGGTGTGCCACGTGTCACCCTCCCACGCGCTTCTAGAAGCCGGCGAACCAATGGGGAAGCGCCACGTGGCAAGGGGGTATTCGGTGCTCCCGGTGCACGCCAGGCCCATGGACCGCGCACCAGGGCCGCGCGCCTCCGCGCTCTGCCGCTGTGCCGCCGCTGCGCCGCTGCCCGCCGCCGTGCGCCGCCGCCCGCCGCCGCTCGCCGCTCGCCGCCGGCGGCCGGAACAGTAATTCCGGCCGGCGGTTACTGTTCCGGTGAACAGTACCAAGTGCCGAAAAAATAAAGCGAATATACCATTTCGATCGTTTTCGCGCGCTGATTCCAAATCCGACGTCCATTTTGCCAAATTCTCATCCGAAATTTTGCCGAAAGCTCCCGGAACATTCCATTTGCTCCGATTTTCGCGCAGAGTCTATAATAAATGTTCAATTTTGATTCTACAAGCTCTGCTTCACCGGATAAGCTCCCTACAGTCACTGTTTAATGTTGCACAGTTCCTGCGGGAGTCCGGATCATCACATCCTCCCCCACTAAAAAGAGTTTCGTCCTCGAAACGAGACTAAACAATAATCCTCAGTCCGATGTCTCGAATAAGTAGGGGTGAGCATCCCTCATCTCCGACTCGAGCTCCCATGTAGCCTCGCGCTCGTCATGACTGCTCCATTGGATTTTCACATAGGGAATGGCCCGACTGCGTAATTCTTTCACCTCTCGATCCAGAACTCGCAGTGGGCGTTCTTCATACCTCAAATCCTCGCTGATCTCGTGCGATGGGTCGAAGATATACTTTCTTAAAGTAGAAACATGAAATACATCATGAACACCAACAAGCCTTGGAGGAAGTGCGAGTCGGTAGGCAACTGGCCCGATACGCCCCAATACCTCAAAGGGTCCAATATATCGGGGGCTAAGTTTCCCACGAATGCCGAACCTCCTGATTCCTTTGGATGGCGAGACTTTCAGGAATACATGATCTCCAACCTGAAATTCTAAGTCTCGTCGCCGAACATCGGCATAACTCCTTTGTCGGCTTTGGGCGGTTTGAAGATGCTTCCGAATCACTCGGACCTTCTCCTCTGCCTCTAACAACACATCTGGTCCCAAGGTCCGCCTCTCGCCCACATCACTCCAATAAAGTGGTGATCGACACTTGCGTCCATACAATGCTTCAAACGGAGCCATCTGAATGCTCGCTTGAAAGCTATTGTTGTACGCGAATTCAGCCAAAGATAAATGCCGAATCCACCCTCCGCCGAAATCCAAGACACAAGCCCTCAGCATGTCCTCCAGGATTTGTATCGTCCGTTCTGACTGTCCATCCGTCTGCGGATGAAAAGCAGTACTGAACCTAAGCTGAGTTCCCAAGGTTGTCTGCAAACTCATCCAGAAACGTGAAACAAACCTCGGGTCTCAATCTGATACAATGGAGGTTGGTACTCCATGTAATCTAACTATCTCATCTAGATATAGCTGGGCTAGTCGCTCAAGTGGCCACGTAGCCTGCATGGGCAGAAGTGCGCCGACTTGGTAAGTCTATCTACAACTACCCAGATAGCGTCTGCTCCTCCCTGGGCCCTCGGTAGTCCGACCACAAAGTCCATTGTAATGTGGTCCCATTTTCACTCGGGGATTGGGAGACTTTGTAACTTGCCAGCTGGCACTAGATGCTCAGCTTTCACTTGCTGACAAGTTAAACACTGGGCCACAAATCTCCCAATATCCCTTTTCATGCCTTTCCACCAGAAGTGTGCCTTGAGGTCCTTATACATCTTAGTCCCACCAGGATGTAGGGTATAAGGTGTATAATGGGCCTCTTGCAATATCTGTTCTCTAATCTCCACATGTATTGGCACACATGCTCGGTTCCTGTACCTCAGTACTCCCGAGGCATCTACCGTAAAGTCCCCCGACTGATCACTCGGAATATGATCTCTAATCCTGGCCAAGTGGGGGTCCTCACTCTGTTTCTCTTTGATCCTGTCCAGCAGAGTGGGCTGCAAGACTAAAGATGTCAGTCTAGCAGTGACCCCAGGGGACACAACCTCTATCTCGAGTCGTCTCATTTCCTCTAATAGCGGTGCCTGGTCTGTGATCAACATAGACAAACTTTGCACCGCCCTCCTACTCAAGGCATCAGCGACCACATTAGCCTTGCCTGGGTGGTAGAGAATATCATAATCCTTTAATAGCTCTAACCACCTACGTTGCCTCAAATTCAACTCCTTCTATGTGAACAGGTATTTTAAGCTCTTGTGGTCGGTGTAGATTTCACAATGCTCCCCATATAGATAATGACGCCAAAGCTTCAGTGCAAACACTACAGCAGCAAGCTCCAAGTCATGGGTAGGGTAATTCTTCTCATAATCCTTGAGTTGCCTTGATGCGTAAGCAATTACCCTCCCTTCCTGCATCAGCACACAACCAAGTCCGCTGTGTGATGCATCACTATAGATCACATATCCTTTTCCCATAACAGGAAGGGAAAGGATAGGAGCGGTCATCAGTTTATTCTTCAGCTCCTCAAAGCTCTTTTGACAGTCCTCATTCCAGATAAACTTCACTCCCTTACGCGTCAAGCGAGTGAGGGGTGTGGAGAGCTTCGCAAAGCCTTCCACAAACCGACGGTAATACCCAGCTAAACCCATAAAGCTACGTACCTCAGAAACCGTCGTCGGTCGGGGCCAATCACGGACTGCCTCAATCTTTGCTGGGTCTACTGCCACACCTGTGGCGGAAATCACATGGCCTAAGAAGACTACCTCCCGAAGCCAAAACTCGCATTTTGCTAGCTTGGCAAACAACTTCTTCTCTCGCAGAAGTTGCAGCACAATCCTTAAGTGCTCCTCATGCTCAGCATCACTTCGGGAGTAGACCAAGATATCATCAATGAACACCACCACGAACCGGTCCAAATAAGGTCGGAAGATCCGGTTCATCAAATCCATGAACGCGGCAGGGGCATTAGTTAGCCCAAAAGGCATAACTGTGAATTCATAATGCCCGTACCGTGATCTGAATGCCGTCTTCGGAATATCCTCGGCCTTCACCTTTAACTGGTGGTAACCGGACTGCAAATCTATCTTAGAGAAGACACAAGACCCTTGCAGCTGATCAAAAAGATCATCGATGCGCGGCAAAGGGTACTTGTTTTTGATGGTCACTTTATTTAATTTCCTATAGTCCGCACATAATCGAAGTGACCCATCCTTCTTTTTCACGAATAGCACCGGCGCTCCCCAAGGCGACACACTCGGCCTAATAAAGCCCTTGTCCATCAAATCCTGGAGTTGCGCCTTAAGCTCTCGCAGCTCAGCCGGTGCCATCCGGTAAGGAGCCTTAGAGATTGGCGCAGTTCCTGGAACTACGTTAATCACGAACTCAATCTCCCTATCTGGCGGCATGCTAGACAGCTCAGGTGGGAAAACATCCGGGAACTCGCGGGCAATAGGGATATCCCCGAGTTCCGGCGCCGCCGTAGGCCCCTCAACAACACTAGCTAAAAAGGCTACACATCCTCGACGGATCATCAGCCTCGCTCGGGAAGTCGAAATCATAGAGGCAAAGAAAGCGCTCTGACATTCCCGATATACCAACATTTTCTGGTCTGGCTTTCTAAAAGTGACGGTCCTTGCGGCACAATCAATAGTCGCAAAATACCGAGCCAACCAGTCCATCCCGAGGACCACATCGAAGTCCTTCAGTTGACTCAGGTCCAATAGGTCTACTGGCATAATCCAGGACTCGATCTAAATCGGGCGGGGCTAACAGCACTCCTCCATGTGCAGAGTTCAATCGGGAATCTACACCTTCTGTGCACAAGGTGAGAGTCCTATTCCTAACCCTATGCAATGATGTACATTCTCTACAAATAAAAGAGATGCCCCTATAAAAACGAGGTACGAGTCCTTATGCCAGAAAGTAAATCATACCTGCCTCCACTCGATCAGCCATAGCAGAATCCCTTGCCTGCGCTAAGCCATCTTGACTGCTCAACAACGGCTGTCTCTCTCCAGAAGGGCGGGGGAATGAAACTTGATCTCCTTGAAGATCTGTCGGTGAAGCTCCCGGTCGTAGCTGGGAAGTGGTAGGGACAGATGCCGAAGTAGGTGCCACCGTTATCCCCGAAGGACACGTAACTCGCACGTGCCCGGGCTGTCCGCACTTGAAACAGCGGCCGAACCTCAAGTCACAAGCACCTGAAGTGTGCTGACCTTCGCAGAAAATGCACCTAACTATAGACTGAGGCTGCCTTACCTGCTGTTGCTGCTGCCTATGCCGCTGAGGCCTCTGTGACCTCTGCTGGGATGCGGTAGGGGCCAATGCTGAAAAAGGTGCTACTAAAACCCGAAAGGGGCACGTATGTCGGATGTGGCCTGGCTGCCCACATCGGAAGCATCGACCCTCCCTCAAGCCACAGGTATTTGATGAATGCTGCCCCCTACAGAAAATGCATCGGACCGACGCCCGAGACTGTCGAGACTGCTGCTGCGGAGGCCTCTGCGATCTACCAGGTCCTCGTTGATCAAGACGCCCACGGCCCGTAGACTGGGGCCGCAGGGGTCGTGGTGGTCTCCCTGAACTGGCCTGTCCATCATTATCTGGGGCGGGGCGTTTCTTGTCTGGACGCTGCTCGAAAGTCCTGGCCCCTTCGTCAACCGCCAAGTCACCTCTCTGCGCCAGCAACTGCTCCAGGCGTTGGTCCTGTCGAAAGCTTCTTGCCACCAAATGGGTCACCAAGGACCGTAATTCTCCCAGCTCAGCAGATACCGCCTGCTCGGGCTTCTCAGAAGGGGTAGAAATATCCCCGACGGAAAAATAACGACGGGGTGACATACTGTCACCAAAAGCCACAAATCAGCAAAATAAAATTCCACACGACCCAATCTAGCGAAAGTCAAAGACATTCCCCTATTTCTGTGACTTTATGTTGTCTGCAGCCAACATAACTGTTCACCAGAAATGGGGTATGTCGGTCTCTCTTCACTTACTTGGAAGAGTCAAACAAATAAATCAACGACTTTCGCAAAATGTCACGTCTCTCGCGCCCTATTATCCTAGGGTCTACCAAAAGCCTAGGGTTTCCTAAGTCCCAACTGACCTATCCCTAAGCTCTGATACCAACTTAATCTGTCACGCCCCGGAACCCGGGCTCGCCAACAGATCCGCCGTGCACACGGGATTTCCCGAGTACACGAAGCGCTGGTAACCTGCTCCGATATAATATGAACAATAAAAGAGCATAATGCAGAGCTGAAGTAGAAGAACCACATAGTATCTCATACTGGGACTAAAAATAAACTGTAATATGTACAATAATCTCCCAGCTCACATAATAATACAACCAGCTGGCGAAAACCAGACTCAAAATAAAAGGAGAATATCACAGTCTGAGTGAAGGGTACAACGTCTATCTACAGCTCTCAGTCTCCCAGGAGATCTATCTACTCAGCGATCCCCTTACCTTTATCAGCCGCTGATAGCCTAGCAGCTCCCGCAGACGACTCTGCAAAATAAAGAAGAAGAAAGAGAAAAACAATAATGGGGGTGAGAACTACCAGATAAACCAGTAGCCTCCCCCAGTGGGCAAAACCTCAACTCTGACGCACCCACTAGGACTACTAGAGGCCAGAAAGGAAAAAGTGGTAAGGCTGTAAGCAGAACTGCTGAATAAAGGGGAAACCACCACTAGCATGCCTCTAAATGCAGTGCCAAAAGGAATGACTGTATGTATGCCTCATTATCTAACATGCCTGCCTGAATAAACCCAATCTTATGTCACCAGTAAAACTGGTACTGCCTGCTGCGCCTTGCCTGCCCAAATCGGGTATGCTGGCCAATGCATAACACCGATAGGGAATGAGAGTCTCAAGGACTCAAGCCTGCCTGTAACACACTCCGGAGTGGCACTCGAGGGGAGCGACCCACACGAGTAAAAGTACCTCAGTAATAAGTATCATAAGTGTCGTAAACAGCAGGACTGGATCATGACTATGATCAAAGTGGGAAAAGCCATCCACTAAGAAACCCTGATCTGATGCCATAGTACTCAATAAGTGGGAAAAACCATCCACTAGAGAAAAGCCCGATCCCCTGCTGATGCCAAAAATAGACCAGACTCAACCCCATTCTGATGCAAGGATAAACATCCGGCCGACCGCCTACAGTCCGCGGTCACCGCAACACCCCACAAGTTTATAATCTAACATAACCTTGGCTATACTATCCCAAACCCCTGCTCGTACTCGAGCGACAAGCAACTGAAAGCAAAAGAGAGCAATAAAACATGTCAAGTCTTAATATGATAGTGTAGCAATAAATAGTGGCCCTACCTGATGTCCGGGCATGCATGCAACTGTCTTTATTTTAAAAGTTGTAAAATAGTGTCAAAGATTTAAAAAGATTGATTTACTGAATAAAAGTCATTTGCATGCGAGATTATAGCCTTTGTCTCAATCACAGTGTCCCAATATAAGTCATCATATCATCTGTGGGTTATATTAATTTTTAGGAGAGTTCGTCCCAGCGGTTCTCATCAATTGTCCTGTTAGTAGTCCTGTTAGTAGTCCCAATAGTTCTCATCAATTTAGTTTGTCCCAATTGTTCTCATCAATTGTCATATTAGTTTGTCCCAATTGTTCTCATCAATTGTCATATTAGTTTGTCCCAATTGTTCTCATCAATTAAATTTTAGGGGAGTTCCAGTAATCCCAGTGAGCTTGTCAAAAAAATGAGGTAAGCAACAACCGCCCACCTCGAGCAGCTCAAACTACACCTCAGGTAGTCTCCTGGTTGTCCACAGTCCCCTAGAACTGCTGTCTGCCGAAAACGGTGCCCTACAGCAACACACATTGCACAGGGTGTAACTATAGTATTCATAAAAATACAGCTTTTGCTGTTTTTCAAATGGCACGAAAAGAGAGGAGTTTTTCACCTCTGTATAGTGCTCAGAAAAATCCAGAAAAATTACGGTTGCGTTCCTCGCGAAGAGTAGATCAAAATCGACTCTTTAAACGTCTCGATCTGATGCTCCTACGCCAAGATAAAAATCGGAGAAGTTGACGCTGCCCAGAAATTTCCACAGCAAAAAGGGGGGTCAAAGAGACCTCGGGAAACGTGCCAAAAGTACAAAATGGAGCAAAGTGATCAACACGGAAATCGAAGCCTTACCTCTTAGGAACGCGCTGTCGCAAAAATTGTCCAAAAATTCCTCCTGGTTAGCCCACAGGGAATTTTCGACGGAACTGCGATGGGAAATGGGCCGAAAAAGAAAACCGTCGCAGTGCGCCGCGTCGCAGATAACTCACTAACTGTAACTCCAAAAATTCTGAGATTTGGAGGAGAGAGAGAAGAGAGAGAGAGGAAGAAATTTCGTAGAGGGCACTTTCTCTGGTTCTCTCTCTAAGGGCTCAAAAACCGAGGTGCAAAGAGAGGGGGGGTGGGGATTGCTATTTATAATGGGCTGGGGCTCCACACAGGATCGGATCCGAACAGGGAACACCGAAACGGGCCAACCAAAACGCACCACGCGTTCACAAAACAGGAAACAGCCTGTGCAAGGGCCACTCAGAAGCCGCCACGTGTCCACGTGGTGCACAGGCCGGTCTCCGCGCCGGGTCTTCCGGATCCTGTCAGCCAATCCGGGTGTGCCACGTGTCACCCTCCCACGCGCTTCTAGAAGCCGGCGAACCAATGGGGAAGCGCCACGTGGCAAGGGGGTATTCGGTGCTCCCGGTGCACGCCAGGCCCATGGACCGCGCACCAGGGCCGCGCGCCTCCGCGCTCTGCCGCTGTGCCGCCGCTGCGCCGCTGCCCGCCGCCGTGCGCCGCCGCCCGCCGCCGCTCGCCGCTCGCCGCCGGCGGCCGGAACAGTAATTCCGGCCGGCGGTTACTGTTCCGGTGAACAGTACCAAGTGCCGAAAAAATAAAGCGAATATACCATTTCGATCGTTTTCGCGCGCTGATTCCAAATCCGACGTCCATTTTGCCAAATTCTCATCCGAAATTTTGCCGAAAGTTCCCGGAACATTCCATTTGCTCCGATTTTCGCGCAGAGTCTATAATAAATGTTCAATTTTGATTCTACAAGCTCTGCTTCACCGGATAAGCTCCCTACAGTCACTGTTTAATGTTGCACAGTTCCTGCGGGAGTCCGGATCATCACAATGGGAAGGTGTGGGATGCTCCGGTATCAACGAGATCTTAATTCAAAGAGAAACTACAATGGAGTATTACCTCTGCTACTCTTTCTGGGGCAGTGCGTCCTCTGCCGGGTCGTCGCGGGATTTCCGACCGCAACCCTTGGGTCAACGGCGCACGGCGTGGAGAGACTGGGATCCGGAGTCGCCGTGATCGGCTTTGGGTTGGCCGTCGTGTAGAACCTCCTGTGGGGCTGTGGCGGTACCTCTCTCCTTGTGCCGAAATGCTGAAGGAGTAGTCGTGTACTGTTGTGAGTTTTGGGACAGCGGTGGAGTATTGTTGGATTTTCTTGGTCTACGAGCATCGGAATGGGGCGTTTAAGGACTCGATCGATATCTACGCTTCGAGAGGAACGCACTCGTATTTTTATCGAAATTTTTGGAGGATTCTTCGAAGGTGATATTTGAGCTTCTTTCGGACTGGTTTCCTGCAGAATTTTGATAGTGGATAGTTTGACTTGCCGTAGTGTTTCATTTATATCTTGGCCTACAGGTGTCGGAACGATGAGTGTAAATACTCGATTTGTATCTACTCATCGCGAGGACCGCAGCCGTAATTTTTTCGGATTTTTCTGAGGGCAGAAGGCAGGTGAAAAAGGCCTTTCTTTGTGTTGTTTTGGAAAAACAGCAAGAGTGTGTTGTGGTGTTATCTAATTGTTGGTTGTGTTGTTGTTTAGAGCAGAGGCTTATGTGACCGAGTACCGAGTGTGCAGTTTCGGCGGATTTTGATAGCGTGTGACTCGCACTTCACCGACTTCGGCTTTGCCTGCGAAAAGCGTTTCAGGTGGGTTGCCTTGTCCCCAGAACCGGTGGACGGTTCTCTAATTCTATTTGATAGAATGCATGCATGTTTAGGGTACCTTGTTTGTGATTGAGAGGTAAGCATAGTAATGTTGATTGTTTAAGAGAATTGCAATATTGATATTCATGTTATATTATGAGGACTTGCATGATTCGGATATCCATGTTGGTGATTAGGAAAAGCTTACCTAAGAGATTGTTACCCTCTGTGACTTATAGCATGCATGATTAAGGTACAACTAATATAATTGAGATGTAAGCGTGGAAAGTGGCCTGGATCATGTGGATTAATGCTTATTTTATTTTTGTACATGCTTTAGAGGATTTGAGATCTAGCATTCTTGATGGCTATGTTCATGTTATACTAGATGAGATAGAGTTCATGCTCGATTACGCTTTGGCATATATATGCAGATATTACTCTGAGGAGTTATTATGGATTATGGATCATGGATTATGGACAGGTGTAGTTTATTAGTGATTCTAGTATGTGCATATATGTAGGACCCCCGAACCCCATGCAGCATTTTTCCGATGGATCCACTGTTAGAACACCTGTTGTTGGTGTATCTGGCCCATGGTGCATCAATGGGATGCCACAGATGGACCCTGTAAGGTTTTTTTTAGCTGTGTTGGCTTTCGGCTGGGTTTGCCGAAATTTTGAAAAAGAATTAGGCCAAACAGACGGCGAAAATGGATTCAGCACGGAAAAACGCTTGAAAATGGCTTTTTGTTTGCCAAATTCTGAGTCCGGATGCCCAAAAACGGACTCCCGGAAAATTTACTGGATTTCAGGTGCATGGGGGAGCCGTGGACCGGCGGGGGAGCCACGTGGCAGGCCCTGATTGGCCGGCGCACGCAGCTGGGTCCACGGAGCGCTGGGGTTTGGACCGGGGTGCACCGGGAGGCGCGTGGACCGGCAGGTGTCCACGTGGCAGCGTCTGATTGGGCGGCTCTGGTGCGCTCGGTCTGCGGGTGTGCGCGGGGAGGCGTGGACCGGGGGCGCGCCACGTGGCGGCACCCGGTTGGCGGGCGCATGAGCGCGCGGTCCATGCAGCGCGCGGGGCAGGTGGCCGTACGCGGGGCAGGCGCGGGCGACGTGGGGGGTGCCACGTGGCGCCCGCTGATTCGCGGGCGCCACCTACCGCGTTGACGCGGGCAGGGACACGTGGCGCTCCCCGTGGCGGCTTGCACGGCTGCGGCGTGTTCGGGGGACACGTGGCGGGCGCCGGCGCGGGTCGGACCAAGCAAGCGTCCGGCTGGATCCCGTGTGCGGGCTGGGCCGGGCCGGGCCGCACTGTGCGCGCCCGAAACCGGCCGGGCCGGGCTGCACTGTAGCCGCCCGAATTCGGGCTGGGCCGCACTGTAGCCGCCCGAATCTGGGCTGGGCTGCACTGTAGCCGCCCGAATCTTGGGACAATTTTGGTATTTCTTCAATTGTTTTTTTGGGGCCTTTATTTAGCAGCCCGGGCCTCTTTCTTCTCCCCTTTTCTCCTCTTTTCGAGCCTCCTCTGCCCGAGCAACCTTAAGAAGATTTATTCATCTTCAAGCTCTGGATCCACCTGCAAAGTTTTGGGATTTTATGGGCACGCATCCCGAGGTTCTCTATTTTACGGCGCGGCGCGACGTGGTGGTTCCTGTGTTCTTCTTCGGCGCAGCAGCAGTGTTTTAGCTCCCCTGGTCTACTCCGACGATCTTTTCGAGCGATTTCTTCGCTGCTGGATTCGTAACAGGTGAGGCTACGATTTTGGGTTTCTCGCACATTTTCAGATTTCGCGTTTTTCGAGGAGTTTTCTCGTGCTCACTGGGACCCTTCTTGCTGTGAGATTTTGGTGAGGGCAGCACCTTCTCTTGAGGAGATCTTCGCGCACGAGTCTCGGATCAAGACGTGCTTATAGACTTTTTTCATCTACTCGACGCGAGGATCATCGTGGATTTTTCTTGGAATTTTTGGAGACCTCCCCGAAGGTATACACTTTTCCTTTTATCTGTACAAGAGGTTACAGTTGAATGGTTTTGGGATTGTGCGCACCGATACTGTAGAATTTGTAACTTGGCCTACGGTGCTCGGAATTGGACGTGCAGGTACCCGTTTCGAAGCTATCAACGCGAGGATCGCTGTGGTATTTTTATCAGAATTTTTGGAGTTCGTTTTACAGGTGAAAATTTCGCAGTAAGTGGACTGTTCCCAGCAGATTTGTAAAACCTGGATTTTAATGGATTTAAAGTGTAACTGTAGCCTTATGTTGTACCCAGGAGGGATTGTGGACTGTGTTGGACCTGTTGGAGCTAGAGTGGTTATTTTCCGGGTTTTCTCAGCTGTACGACTCCGGACAGTTAGCGTCTTCAGGTGGGTGGCTTGCTTTCAAGATCTATGGACTGTACTCTAATTCTATTGATATAGAATCATGCATGATAGTGATTGGACTTGGGTAGTATGCTAGAGCGTAGGAATGGTTGATCCTTGTTTTATCTGTCGATCTTGTGATCTCTTGCTTCCTACTATCATGTTAAATATTTGTTATATTGGAACCTGACCTAGCACCCCCGTCATATGTTGCATGTGTAACCAGACCAGTAGAAAACCCTCACTTGGGCTAGGGTTATTTATGCTTAGACATCCACACTTTATGTTTCATTCCTGGACTTAGTGTTATCCTCGCCCGGGTAGTGGGCCGAGCGGTCGGGACTTCTCTATAGTGTGGGATGCATTGCACTCGTGCTTGCGAGCAGAGTGGAGTCTGGTAGATGTAGTGGTTCGCTTGTCTGTATCGGGAACCGTTTGGGGTAAACGGTGGACCCGAGAGATCTTGTTTTCCCCTGTTTGGGTCGTCGCCACTGTGTTAGTGGCAGTAGTTTACTAGTGTTAGCCGGACCTAGAACCCAGAACCCTTTTCGACATATACATGATTTTAGTCTACCAATGTTTTCTTCCAAACATCGAAGGGCCGCTGGAGTCTGTTCTTGTTTGATTGGACAAAGGCATCAGCCCTTCGGGGTTTGGGTAAAACACTTGTTTTCTAACTGTTTTTCTAAAAAGAACTAAAATCATTAAATATGGATTTCTTCCAGATCAAATTAATTTTCAATAACAAATGTCACCTTTTCCGGTAAATCTCCCCACTCGAAAGGATTCGAGTGGTCTGGGTTCTAGGGGTCGTTCCTCTGTCGGGACGAAAGCCACGGGGGCCGAGCCTGGAACCTGTTCTTGTTTGATAGGGTTGTAGGTGTAGGTCTCCCGGGACTTTCGGGCCCTGTTGGTGTCTTCTGCGAGTTGTACTGTGTTTTGCTTTCCCGAACTATAAGGGATCGGGAACTTCGATAGTCGGAGCCTAGAGTCTGTTCTTGTTTGATAGGGTTCTTAGCACCGGTCTATCGGGTTTCCGAACCCTTATGGTGTCGGTCTTTCTGGAGAGTTTAGTGTTCTGTTGTGGGAGCCGTCTGGTGGACAGTGGCCCCAGCTGTGTGACTTCCAGCTTGTGGTTGAGAGTTGGTGTCGTTGGTCGATCTTGTTGATCGTGGTTGGACTTTAGCCTGCATGAGCCATTTATTTGAGCTCGACAGAGATACGCGGATACTTTCCTCGGTGGGGTCGCTCCCCTCGAGAGCCACTCCGGAGTTGGGCCTGTTACTTGCTATCGCGACTTGTCGACGCCGTCCCTCTGACTGGCCCGGTTGGCGGCAGTCACGGACACCCTACGGTAGACCCGTCCTGTTGAGGATATGCGGCAGTAGGTGGGCGCAGGTTTGACTGGACCCTTTGAGGCAGTCAGTTTAGATTTGGTGAGTTTACTGTGTGTGTTAGTAGATGCATCATGTTTCATCTGTTCCTTTTCTTGAGCATCTAGATAGAGGCATAGTAGCTGTTGAGTTACTTTTCCAGCCTTTCATTTCAGTTTTATATTGTTACTTTATGCCTCTAGTAGACTTAGTGGGCAGACCGTCGGCCTTGTTGGCGGCACCCACTGAGAACTACTTGGGACGTAGTTCTCACACCCGTCGTGGTGTATTTTCCCACAGGGACTTCTACTCCGGTTCCTGCTGCTCCTGTTGCTGCTTCTTCTGATCGAGGTAAGGGAGTCGCGAGATAGTTCCCCACCAGTCGTCGTCCAGAGAGTAGATGTACCCTTATTACTTTTGAGAGTTCCTGTTGAGAGAACTTTGTAGTGAGGTATAGAGTTGTATTTATTTTCTACTGCTCGAGTGACTTTTGTACTTTTGGTGAGGACTTGTGTTGTATATAGTTTTTATTTCTAGCAGTTTTACTTTCAGCTCTGATATCTGCATAGTATAGATGCTCTTTTACAGGTTAGTCGCTTCGTCTATACGGGCTTCCCGTATGGGCGGCGGATCTGTTGGCGAGCCCGGGTCGCAGTTTCGACGCCGGGGCGTGACAGATTAGGTGGTATCAGAGCCTAGGTTGTAGGTCATTATGGACTTAGAAACCCTAGGCTTGTGGTTGGACATTAGGATGACTACGTGAGAGTCGTGACTGTTAGCGAGAGTCCTGATTGAGTTTTTACCTCTCCCAAGGGATGGGATGAGTGACTGGCATGTTTATTCTCCTAAGCGATTATGTTGGCTGCAGACAACATAATGCTAGGGAATGGATGACATGTCCTAGACTTTCGCTGGATTGGGTCGTGTGTTGTTTGGTACTGTCCTGATGTTTCCATGTGTGTTGCAGGTGGGCACGATGCCTCCCCGACGCGGGGTGCAGACGCGTTCTCAGCCTTTTCCCTCCGATGAGCCTGGGCAGGAGGAGCCAGCACAGGGTCAGCAGAGTGAGGTGCAGGAGCTTCGGGCTCAGTTGGCCCAGTTGTCTGAGGCGGTGCAGCGCCAGGAGGAGGCTTCTCAGGCGCCAGGAGGAGGCTTCTCGGCGCCAGGAGGAGGCCTTTGGTCGGATGATGCTTCTTTTAGAGCAGAGGACGCAGCCTGTGGTAGCACCCCCTGTGTGTTCGCCTGTGCCTTCTTCGCCAGCTGTGGCGCCCCCTGTGGTCCCGTCAGCGCCGGCTATTCCTGTCGAGCCGGTTTCTAGCATACCACCGCCTGGATCGATGGGACCTTTGACTTTGGCTGAGCAGAGTGCGGTGGTGGATCTGTTGATGAGGTTCCGCCGGTTTGATCCACCCCGTTTTTTCTGGTATGAGTGCTGAGCCGTGGGAGGCAGAGTCTTGGATCACGGCCATGGAGCGTCATTTTGAGAGTTTGTTCGTTGATGATCGATTTCGAGTCTTTTTGGCTACACACTACTTGGAGGGCAACGCCGAGGCTTGGTGGCGGCGTGTGCGGCCTGCTGGTCCGCCTGGGACGCAGATTCTTCCCTGGGCGGAGTTCCGCAGACTTCTGTTAGGGGCCTTCTTTCCTGAGAGTGTTCGCCAGAGATTGGAGGAGCAGCTGAGAAATCTCCGCCAGGGAGATCGGCCCGTGAATGCATACATAGCCGAATACAATCAGTTGTTGGCTAGTATGCCTCACGTGGCCAGGGACGAGTCTCACCGGGTCTACATGTTCGAGCGGGGGCTGCGCCGGGATATTTATCAGCTTGTCGCTCACGCAGATTACAGACTTTGGAGGCATCGAATGGAGCAGGCGTTATATATTGAGTCTGGAGAGGCAGTGATGTCAGAGGTGGCTCTAGCCCCCGTAGTGATTCCTGGGGCGAAGCGCCCAGCACCGGGTGATGAGGGGCAGACGAGCGGGCAGGGACCTCCGAGACCTCCACGATCTCATCCTGAGGGTCGTGGGTTTCGTAGGCGCCGGAGATCTGGTGAGCCCCAGCAGCAGCAGCATCAGCGGTATCGGCAGCAGCGGCAGGAGCGGTGTGTCATCTGTGGCGGGCCTCATCCACCGTCGCAGTGTGATCAGAGACAGGGGCGGTGTTTCCTCTGTGGAGAGTTGGGACATTTCCGCGCAGCTTGCCCCCAGGCCATTTTGTCAGTGCGGCCGATTGTGACAGCACCCCCCTTGCCCATCCATGCAGCGGGAACCCCTCCGGCACACCAGCGGACAGAGTGGGCCACGACGTCGGGACAGACGGGACGACGACCTGCAGCACCCAGTGGACAGGTTTATGCAGCCCTGTTGGAGGACACCCCGGCAGCGGATCTTGCCGTGGCAGGTATGATTTTATTTCTGTTAGCTGAGTTGAGCATTTTGTTACCGCTGCATTCTCCTGCTTTATTAGTTGAGTATCGGCATCGGCATCCTTGCATGGGTATGGTTTAGGAATTTCTGCTACATGTTTTAGCGATTGGATTCTTCCCAGTATCCTATGAGTAGAGGAGGATCGCGGTGTATGATCAGTGCAGTTGAGACTTGGGACTTCACTTGCTGTTGTGACGATTCAAGGACAGCTCCAGGACTTGGATTGAGCACCCAGGTTGGGCTGATTGGCGCGGTGCTGTGCTACGACTGATGATGGAATGAAAGCAGTTATCCTTCTGCGAGTTGGACTGGAGGAGTTCGTTTTCTCGGATTGTCGGCGTATCCTTCCAACAGCATGGGCTTTAGCGACTGTGGACAGACGCCACCTCGGGAGCAGACGTGATGTTAGGACTAGTGGTTATGTCCTTAGGAGTCTCGGTTAGTGATAGCTTTCTTTTGTGGCCACAGTAGGAACGACACCAACACTTCTCCCCCTTTTCTCACCTTGTACTGAAATTTACGAACAGGACGGAAACTTCGAAAGATTGCTCCAGAAATGGAGACAGTGCCCGAACCTGTTCTTGTTTGATTGGGGCGAAGGCACTGATTTTTCGAAATTTTCGGACTTTTCGCTAATTTCAGCTGTTTTCTAAATCGAGGGTTGGAGTTGATGACTTTCCTGCTGGTGGAGCCGTATCTTTCTTGTTAGTTTAGTGCTGCGTTCTTGGTTGTTTTGATTGTTTTGTTTTTGTTGTGGCGTGTTTTGTTTCGGGGACGAAACTTCCTTTTAGTGGGGGAGGATGTAGGACCCCCGAACCCCATGCAGCATTTTTCCGATGGATCCACTGTTAGAACACCTGTTGTTGGTGTATCTGGCCCATGGTGCATCAATGGGATGCCACAGATGGACCCTGTAAGGTTTTTTTTAGCTGTGTTGGCTTTCGGCTGGGTTTGCCGAAATTTTGAAAAAGAATTAGGCCAAACAGACGGCGGAAATGGATTCAGCGCGGAAAAAACGCTTGAAAATGGCTTTTTGTTTGCCAAATTCTGAGTCCGGATGCCCAAAAACGGACTCCCGGAAAATTTACTGGATTTCTGGTGCATGGGGGAGCCGTGGACCGGCGGGGGAGCCACGTGGCAGGCCCTGATTGGCCGGCGCACGCAGCTGGGTCCACGGAGCGCTGGGGTTTGGACCGGGGTGCACCGGGAGGCGCGTGGACCGGCAGGTGTCCACGTGGCAGCGCCTGATTGGGCGGCTCTGGTGCGCTCGGTCTGCGGGAGTGCGCGGGGAGGCGTGGACCGGGGGCGCGCCACGTGGCGACACCCGGTTGGCGGGCGCATGAGCGCGCGGTCCACGCAGCGCGCGGGGCAGGTGGCCGTACGCGGGGCAGGCGCGGGCGACGTGGGAGGTGCCACGTGGCGCCCGCTGATTCGCGGGCGCCACCTACCGCGTTGACGCGGGCAGGGACACGTGGCGCTCCCCGTGGCGGCTTGCACGGCTGCGGCGTGTTCGGGGGACACGTGGCGGGCGCCGGCGCGGGTCGGACCAAGCAAGCGTCCGGCTGGATCCCGTGTGCGGGCTGGGCCGGGCCGGGCCGCACTGTGCGCGCCCGAAACCGGCCGGGCCGGGCTGCACTGTAGCCGCCCGAATTCGGGCTGGGCCGCACTGTAGCCGCCCGAATCTGGGCTGGGCTGCACTGTAGCCGCCCGAAACTTGGGACAATTTCGGTATTTCTTCAATTGTTTTTTTTGGGGCCTTTATTTAGCAGCCCGAGCCTCTTTCTTCTCCCCTTTTCTCCTCTTTTCGAGCCTCCTCTGCCCGAGCACCCTTAAGAAGATTTCTTCATCTTCAAGCTCTGGATCCACCTACAAAGTTTTGGGATTTTATGGGCACGCATCCCGAGGTTCTCTATTTTACGGCGCGGCGCGACGTGGTGGTTCCTGTGTTCTTCTTCGGCGCAGCAGCAGTGTTTTAGCTCCCCTGGTCTACTCCGACGATCTTTTCGAGCGATTTCTTCGCTGCTGGATTCGTAGCAGGTGAGGCTACGATTTTGGGTTTCTCGCACATTTTCAGATTTCACGTTTTTCGAGGTGTTTTCTCATGCTCATTGGGACCCCTTTTGCTGTGAGATTTTGGTGAGGGCAGCACCTTCTTTTGAGGAGATCTTCGCGCACGAGTCTCGGATCAAGACGTGCTTATAGACTTTTTTCATCTACTCGACGCGAGGATCATCGTGGATTTTTCTTGGAATTTTTGGAGACCTTCCCGAAGGTATACGCTGTTCCTTTTATCTGTACAAGAGTTTACAGTTGAATGATTTTGGGATTGTGCGCATCGTTACTGTGGAATTTGTAACTTGGCCTTCGGTGCTCGGAATTGGACGTGCAGGTACCCGTTTCGAAGCTATCGACGCGAGGATCGCTGTGGTATTTTTATCAGAATTTTTGGAGTTCGTTTTACAGGTGAAAATTTCGCAGTAAGTGGACTGTTCCCAGCAGATTTGTAAAACCTGGATTTTAATGGAGTTAAAGTGTAACTGTAGCCTTATGTTGTACCCAGGAGGGATTGTGGACTGTGCTGGACCTGTTGGACCTAGAGTGGTTATTTTCCTGGTTTTCTCAGCTGTACGGCTCCGGACAGTTAGCGTCTTCAGGTGGGTGGCTTGCTTTCAAGATCTATGGACTGTACTCTAATTCTATTGATATAGAATCATGCATGATAGTGATTGGACTTGGGTAGCATGCTAGAGCGTAGGAATTGTTGATCCTTGTTTTATCTGTCGATCTTGTGATCTCTTGCTTCCTACTATCATGTTAAATATTTGTTATATTGGAACCTGACCTAGCACCCCCGTCATATGTTGCATGTGTAACCAGACCAGTAGAAAACCCTCACTTGGGCTAGGGTTATTTATGTTTAGACATCCACACTTTATGTCGCATTCCTGGACTTAGTGTTATCCTCGCCCGGGTAGTGGGCCGAGCGGTCGGGACTTCTCTATAGTGTGGGATGCATTGCACTCGTGCTTGGGAGCAGAGTGGAGTCTGGTAGATGTAGTGGTTCGCTTGTCTGTATCGGGAACCGTTTGGGGTAAGCGGTGGACCCGAGAGATCTTGTTTTCCCCTGTTTGGGTCGTCGCCACTGTGTTAGTGGCAGTAGTTTACTAGTGTTAGCCGGACCTAGAACCCAGAACTCTTTTCGACATATACATGATTTTAGTCTACCAATGTTTTCTTCCAAACATCGAAGGGCCGCTGGAGTCTGTTCTTGTTTGATTGGACAAAGGCATCAGCCCTTCGGGGTTTGGGTAAAACACTTGTTTTCTAACTGTTTTTCTAAAAAGAACTAAAATCATTAAATATGAATTTCTTCCAGATCAAATTAGTTTTCAATAACAAATGTCACCTTTTCCGGTAAATCTCCCCACTCGAAAGTATTCGAGTGGTCTGGGTTCTAGGGGCCGTTCCTCTGTCGGGACGAAAGCCATGGGGGCCGAGCCTGGTGTCACGCCGCGGGGTCGAAACTGCGACCTGGGCTCGCCAACAGATCCGCCACCTATGCCAAACCCGCATAGGCGAAGCGTCCTACCTGCAAAAAGAACTACAGCTAACAGATATCAGAGCTAAAAGATAAAACTGCTGTAGAATAAAATCAACCACTGTACAACTGAAGAATGAAACAACAAGGTCCATCTCCCAAAAATGATAATCATACAATAACCTCGAGTACAAACTCATAGCCCAACAGGGAGATATCTCTAATAGAACATCAGTGTACAAGCTCTCAATACATCATATCCTCACTACAACAGTCTCTCAAAAGAGGAAATAAATACCAATCTACCGACTATACTGAAGATCTCCTCCAAAGGGGGTACCGCTACACTCCAAAGATGGGTCTGGATCTAGCTCGCTACTCCCTCACCACGCACAGCAACCACAGAACGGCAACACCCGCCAAGACTCTGCAAAACAAAGAGGAGAAAGGACAAAGGGGGGAAAAACCCCCAACGGGCGTGAGAACTACGCAATAAGGGAGTTCTCAGTGGGTATCGCCACAAGGCCCGACGATCTGCCCACCAAGACTACCAGAGGCAAAAGATAACCGATGCAGTAAAACTGAAAGAAGAAGCTGGAGACACTCTACAGCTACCATGCCTCTATCCAAATGCTCAAATGGGGAAACTCTGATGAAGATATGCAACTCTCGCACACGAGGTGCTCAATCGACCCAATCGAGCTGACTGCCACATCGGGTCCAGTCAAACCTGCGCCCACCTACAACCACCTCCCGCTGACGGGCAGGAATTACGTAGGGCGTCCAAACGGGCTAACTCGCTATCGAGTAGTGGCTCATGCAGGCTATAGTCAAATCCATGCCCTCTCTCTCTCAGAACGGAAAGACTCAAGATGCTCAACCTCTCACACAATGGTCAAAGAACTCACAACGACCACGGGACCACCGTCAAACCCCGAACGGTTCCCAACAATACTAGCACTGGTCTAACACAGCTACTAGACTCCACTCGGTCCCCCAGGCACGAGTGTAACACAAAGTATCTGCCTGAATAAACCCAATCGATAGACCAGTAATCACTGGTACTGCCTGCTCTGCCGCGACGGGTATGCCAGCCTACGCATAACACCGAAGCAAAGGAGTCCCAAGGACTCAAAACCCAGCATGGTGCCCGGCGCTCTGCACCGTGGAAAGCCTACTCCGGAGTGGCACTCGAGGGGAGCGACCCACACGAGTAAAGTATCACTGTATCAAGCATCACTGTATCGAGTATCTCTGTAACCACTGTCTCATAACAGCAGGACTGGATCAAGACTATGATCAAAGTGGGAAACTCCGTCCACTAACAAAACCCCGATCTGACGCAATAGTACTCAAAAAGTGAGAAACACCATCCACTAGAACAAATCTGATACCCAATCTGATGCAATAGTCAACATCCGGTCAACCGCCCAAAGTCCGCGGTCACCGCAATAACCCACGACCCACAATTGGGTAAAATAATCAAGATCCGGTCAACCGCCTACTGTCCGCGGTTGCCGCAATAACCCACGACCCACAATTGGGTAAATTAATCAAGATCCGGTCAACCGCCTACTGTCCGCGGTTGCCGCAATAACCCACAATCCAACATCAAGCACACCCTGTCTCTGACCCTAAGGTCCCAGCTACACTATCCCAAACCTCTGCTCGAACCCGAGCAACATGACTCAAAAGTCTAAATAAAAAGGAGAAAGAAAGCAATCATGGTTTCTCCTAAGTCAAATTCCAATATGTAGTGCAGCAGTAAAAGATGGCCTAACTATATGTCCATACACATATGTCCATACAAGCATGCATTTGTCCTCAGGAAGAATAAGGGAAATAACCTCATGCCAAAATTATCAATGACCATACCTGTCCATAATTCTCCATCCATAATGGCTCCTCAGAGTAGAACCTGCACATAACTACATAATCCTATCCCAATGCATAAACCATCTTCATAAAAGGTTATGTGCTAATATGGCATGATAATTAATCATATAGGGTATCCTGCCTTAGATAAGCTTCCACTAATCATCAACATGACTATTTGACTAATACCATTGTCATACTGTGAATAATTCACTTGCAATTTCCATAAAATCCTCATTGTTAAACTTACCGATCAATCCCAGCTATTGTACCATTCACCTGCATGCAATGCTAACATATGAAAATTTAGAGAACCGTCCACCGGTTCCGGGAATAAGGCACCCACCTGAAAAGCTGACTGTCCAAAGCCCAACAGCTGAAAACACCAATTAACTCTAATCCCTTGCTCCAATAAGTTCAGCACACCCGTAACACTCCTGGCACAATACAAAGTCCACTAATTACACTAGGCTCCCAAATATAGCACTTAAAACCACATACAACCTCGAATTCTGAACTGTTAAATTATCACCTGCAGATAGTGCCCAGAAAATTCCAATAAAAATATCACCGCAATCCTTGCGTCGATAGCTTCGAATCGGTACCTTGCATGCCCAAATCAGAGTTCGGTAAGTCAAGATAAAAATTCGGCAAGGGGGTACACTCATACAAAAATCTGTATAAAAACTGTACACTGTTCACTGAGAAAACAGTAATATTCACCTCTGATGAAATCTCAGAAAAATCCAAGAAAAATACGAGCGCGTTCCTTGCGATCTGTAGATGAAAAAGTTGTATAAGCTCGTTTCCATCTGATGCTCGTGCGCGAAGATATGGCCAAAATACCCCGCTGCTGTCAAGGAAGTCCACACAGAAAATGGGGTCACTGTTTGCCTCGGGATCCGTGCCAAAACCTCAAAACGAGAAAGCGCGACCAAAACGAAAGATGAAGTCCTACCTCTTAGGAGTCTGCCGGCGCAAGAATCACAGCAAAATGATCTCGGGGTAGCCCAGGGGAGCTAAAACACTGTCGCTGCGCCAAAGAAGAACCCAGGAATGCAACGTCGCGCCGCGCCGTAAAATGGGGAACCTCGGGATTCGAGCCTCCAAAAATCCCAAAACTCTGCAGGAAGATCAAGGACTTGAAGATGAAAATCTTCCAAGAAGGGAGCTCGGGGAGATCAAGCTTGGGCTGAGAGGAAAAACCCAAAGAAGAGGGCTCGGGCTGCCTATTTATAGGCTGAGAAAAACAATTGGAGAAATACCCACTGTGTCCCAAGTTCCGGGCGCCGCCAAATTTCGGGCTGCTACAGTAATGGGCCCGGCCCATTACTGTTCAAGCCCGAAACGTCGCGGGCCGGCCACGTAGCCCAACACTGTGCGCCCCCGGCCCCGCTGCGCCCGGCGCACCCGCGCCCGCCAGTGGCGTCGCGCCACGTGGCCCCGACAGCCCGTGCACCGCGCACGTGGCCCCGTGCACCGCGCACGTCGCGGCTGCCCCGGCCGTACGGCCACCTGCCCCGCCGTACGGCCACCTGCCCCGGTCACCCACTCCACCGGTTCCGTGGACCGGGAGCACAACACCGAACCAATCACCTCACGCCACGTGTCCACCCGGTCTACCGTGCACCCGGGCCCAATTCAGTGGACCGCGCCCGCTGAACCGGCCAACCGGAGAGCGCCACGTGGCCCGCCCCCGGTGCACGACCTCCGCAGTGGACCGCGCGCCCGCCCGCGCGCTCAGCCGCCTTCCGCCGCCGCCCGCCGCCGCCAGCCGCCGCCGGCGATCGCCGGAAACACTGTTCCGGCGATGAACAGTAAAATTACTGTAGCAAGCTCCGAAAAATACAAGTAAAAAGCCCATCTTGACCGTTTTCGCACGCTGATTCCAAATCCGGCGTCCATTTTGCCAAATTCCAATCCTTTAATTTGCCGGAGGCTCCCGGAAAGGTATTTTTAATCCGAATTCCGCGCCGAGCCTAAATTTGATATCCACTCCACGCGTAAACTCTTCTAAACATCCGATGGGGTCCCCCAAATACCTACGAGATCCAAATTAAGCCTCGAGTCCATCTCTTGTGTCCAAAATGGCGCGCGAACATCGCCGACATGCCACGTAGGCTTCCAGAAGCTGCTGGTCACACTGTAGAAGCCCTGCAAAGATCCGGGTCACCACATCTCCTCCCCCACTAAAAGAAAGTTTCGTCCTCGAAACTAGAGCAACTCCCAAGGAGTCTCAGAAACCAGGGGTCAAAATTCAACACCGCCGTCTCCAGCTCCCAAGTCACCTATCGCTCCCCGTGATTACTCCTCAGCAACAACAACAGCAACAACCAGTACGGCATAGCCCGATTGCGCAATTCCCTCACCTCACGAGTCGGAATTCGCAACGGGCGTCCCTCGTACTCCAAACTCTCACCGACCCCAAAAGGAACGAGTCAAACACGGGCGAGGGGTCCAAAACATGACACTCCAGAGCTGAGACGCAGAAAAACCCCAAAAACTCCAACAAAAGACGGGGGGAAAAGGAACAAACAGCCCGAGCAACACGCTCTAAAATCACTCCCAAGAGCCAGCTCAACCAAAGCAACCCGAATCACATCCGCACAAACACCTGCACAGAAAACGGGGCCCAAACAAGCAGGGGTTCACACTCGGTCGCCCTCAACACTTAACCACCTAAGTGGATTGCTCAGCCGCAGCCTTTCATCAAAAGGGATCCTCAGGGACACAACTCAAACCCTGCACACAAGGATGGCCCCACACAGTGCCAGCTATGGAACCGTCAAACTCGACTCCCAAATAGCTCTTCTGCCCCAGGCATCCGCCACCACAGTGGCTCTGTCGGGGTGATACAGGATGCTCAACAATAACCCAATGGGAATTCCACAGTCGCTACAGGAGGCATCACTGAAACTCGCAGATCTCTCTCCCAACACTGGAAATGTTAGCGTTGGCGCTGGTATCAGTCTCATCATCCAATTGCCAAGCACTCCTGGCACTGCCCAGTCCAAGAAGCTCCTTATCTTGACCATAAATATTGATCTCGGCCAATTCCCAAATAGTATCCATATTGGCCGGATTTCCACTGCCGCCCCTACGGCTCGAACAAAGTGACCCATGGAGGTATGCTTCTGAAGCTACAACTTGTATCTCAATAACTTGGCATACAGCTTCATCCACACGGGCATGGTAGCACATCCACAAGTGCTCCTCGTGCTCCAAGTCGCTCTGGGAGTAAATCAAAATATCCTTGGGGAACACCACTCCCAATTTGTCCAAGTACAACTGGAACACACCATTCCTCAAATCTTGAAGACAACAGGGCATTAATCATTCCATTTGGCCTCAATATGAGTTCATAATGTCCCTACCGGATCCCGCAAGCCATCATGGCAGAATACGCAACTATACAATTCCACATAGGTACAGGTATCCCAGACGAACAACTGCCGGAGTATAACTCCATCCAAAGGTCCTAACTACCACCCGGACCTGTCAACACTCGAACCATAAAAGGACCCTCACAGTCGTGTATCAACGACGTGGCATCACCACCGTATACCAACGGCGTGGCATCACCACCGTATACCAACGGCGTGGCACTAGGTCAAACAGACCCCTCGATCCATCAGATCCTGTAACTCCGCCATCAGCTCTCTAACTGCTCCACTGGCGATATCCAATGAGGTGCTGTCGAGGGTGGCGCGGTTCCCCGAACCACGTCAACCGCAATCTCTGTCTCCCTAACCGGCGGCATCAACAACAGCTTAGGTGAAATCTCACCCGGGATCCCGTGGGCAACAGGGATATCCTTGAGCCCCCGTGGCGCCGTAAGCACCTCTCACACTGTTGCTAAAACCTGTGTGCTCTAACAATCTCCCCATAACAAGCCTCCTTTGTCTGCCTCGCAAAAGTCACAATCAGCACCCTCTCTGCACTTAACCATCCAGTGGTGCCGTGCCAACCAATCCCAAACACTGGGTCAAAACGTCGAACTGCCACCCATAACAAGAGGTTCGCCGGTATAACTCATGGTCTCAACGGCACTGAACAAAACCCACAAGCCTCCTTCACATGCACAACACCGATGGTATCCTGTACCTCTAGTGCACGTGGTAATAACTCTGCCTTTAGTCCATGCCGGAAAGCGAGGTGCACTAACTCCGACTGCTGTGATGAAATCACACCTGCAACAACCCGATCCACTGCCGTGGCGCCCTCCAACCAGGCGGCACAAGCTCATCCACACGATGCAAGCGGTTGTCGCTTAATCCACCAGAAAATATCCCATCAATCACAAGGGAGCACGACCTCTGTCTCTGCTCACGCTGAGGCAACAGATACGATCCTCCGCAGACAACAAAACCACGCTACCGTTGCGCTACTCTGAAATAGACACTGATACAGCCATCGGGGTCCGCCCGATCCCCAACATCTCAGAAGTCCATCATTGCAACCGTCATAAGACAAAACACCATTAATCCAGGCAATTCCCTATGCACTTATCCTTACTAAGCTCACCCCTCAATCCCATATATTGCACCCCAAACATGCCAGTTATCAATCACACCGGGTAACCTCCCCCTTGGGTAAGCCTTACATAATCCATTCACAAGGATATCCATCATCCAAGAAGGGAAAACAAAAATGTTTCTGCCGGCCGATCTGTCCTCCATCATCTGGCATCATACGCCTCTATCCAGAACTTGCCTCTGGCAGATGATCCCCATCCAAAAGAACTGCAGCGCCAGGCTCCAAACGCAATGCCCACTCAAACGCGGCATCCAAGATCCAAAAATCTGCACCGGAGGGACTAAATCAACTGAAAGGTAACCTGGCGCCATCCACTACTGGTCACATAAATCCTATGCGCCTCGTTCCATGGAACGCGCAGTTCAACAACTGCGTAAACCCTTTGCCACAAGGGGCTCTCAAGTAGCCTCTCCAACACTACCAACCACAATTCTGCCTCCAAAGGCTCCAACTCAATTCCATGAATCGGGGTGGTTCATCTACCAAACTAGCTCCATCGATCAATGATGTCCCACAGCTCATCAGCTGTCAGCAATCCACCCTGCCTCAGTGCCTTGGCACTAAACACTGGCACGGAGGGGGTAACTCGCTCCATTGGCGTCACAGAAATCCCTGCCGCTGAGGGTACTGCATCCTGGTGGTCTCAGGAGGAAAGCACTGTCAGGCTGCCCACTGCTCCGACAACTGTGTCACCAAAACTAGCTGCTCACTCAATCGCTGATATGCCTCCAAAATCCTGTCATCTGGGTCCGGAGCTCTCTGACCTCAATCCGGGTATCCGGCCCAAAACCAACCGCTCAAGCTCAACTGCTATGACAGGATGCCCACGGGTCAAAACCCAGCGTCGGGGAGACACCGCTCGCCACGACGAAACCACAAAATCAGCACACAACAACGCTCGACCCAATCCAGCGAAAGTCTAAAGCATGTCACCCATTCCCTAGCGTTATGTTGTCTGCAGCCAACATAACTACTTAGGAGAATAAACATGCCAATCACTCTTCCCGTCCCTTGGGAGAGGTATAAAACTCAATCAGGACTCTCGCTACAAGTCACGACTCTCACGAAGTCATCCAAGGGTCAAACCATAAGCCTAGGGTTTCTAAGTCCACCATGACCTACAACCTAGGCTCTGATACCACCTAATCTGTCACGCCCCGGGGTCGAAACTGCGACCCGGGCTCGCCAACAGATCCGCCACCTATGCCAAACCCGCATAGGCGAAGCGTCCTACCTGCAAAAAGAACTACAGCTAACAGATATCAGAGCTAAAAGATAAAACTGCTGTAGAATAAAATCAACCACTGTACAACTGAAGAATGAAACAACAAGGTCCATCTCCCAAAAATGATAATCATACAATAACCTCGAGTACAAACTCATAGCCCAACAGGGAGATATCTCAAATAGAACATCAGTGTACAAGCTCTCAATACATCATATCCTCACTACAACAGTCTCTCAAAAGAGGAAATAAATACCAATCTACCGACTATACTGAAGATCTCCTCCAAAGGGGGTACCGCTACACTCCAAAGATGGGTCTGGATCTAGCTCGCTACTCCCTCACCACGCACAGCAACCACAGAACGGCAACACCCGCCAAGACTCTGCAAAACAAAGAGGAGAAAGGACAAAGGGGGGAAAAACCCCCAACGGGCGTGAGAACTACGCAATAAGGGAGTTCTCAGTGGGTATCGCCACAAGGCCCGACGATCTGCCCACCAAGACTACCAGAGGCAAAAGATAACCGATGCAGTAAAACTGAAAGAAGAAGCTGGAGACACTCTACAGCTACCATGCCTCTATCCAAATGCTCAAATGGGGAAACTCTGATGAAGATATGCAACTCTCGCACACGAGGTGCTCAATCGACCCAATCGAGCTGACTGCCACATCGGGTCCAGTCAAACCTGCGCCCACCTACAACCACCTCCCGCTGACGGGCAGGAATTACGTAGGGCGTCCAAACGGGCTAACTCGCTATCGAGTAGTGGCTCATGCAGGCTATAGTCAAATCCATGCCCTCTCTCTCTCAGAACGGAAAGACTCAAGATGCTCAACCTCTCACACAATGGTCAAAGAACTCACAACGACCACGGGACCACCGTCAAACCCCGAACGGTTCCCAACAATACTAGCACTGGTCTAACACAGCTACTAGACTCCACTCGGTCCCCCAGGCACGAGTGTAACACAAAGTATCTGCCTGAATAAACCCAATCGATAGACCAGTAATCACTGGTACTGCCTGCTCTGCCGCGACGGGTATGCCAGCCTACGCATAACACCGAAGCAAAGGAGTCCCAAGGACTCAAAACCCAGCATGGTGCCCGGCGCTCTGCACCGTGGAAAGCCTACTCCGGAGTGGCACTCGAGGGGAGCGACCCACACGAGTAAAGTATCACTGTATCAAGCATCACTGTATCGAGTATCTCTGTAACCACTGTCTCATAACAGCAGGACTGGATCAAGACTATGATCAAAGTGGGAAACTCCGTCCACTAACAAAACCCCGATCTGACGCAATAGTACTCAAAAAGTGAGAAACACCATCCACTAGAACAAATCTGATACCCAATCTGATGCAATAGTCAACATCCGGTCAACCGCCCAAAGTCCCGCGGTCACCGCAATAACCCACGACCCACAATTGGGTAAAATAATCAAGATCCGGTCAACCGCCTACTGTCCGCGGTTGCCGCAATAACCCACGACCCACAATTGGGTAAATTAATCAAGATCCGGTCAACCGCCTACTGTCCGCGGTTGCCGCAATAACCCACAATCCAACATCAAGCACACCCTGTCTCTGACCCTAAGGTCCCAGCTACACTATCCCAAACCTCTGCTCGAACCCGAGCAACATGACTCAAAAGTCTAAATAAAAAGGAGAAAGAAAGCAATCATGGTTTCTCCTAAGTCAAATTCCAATATGTAGTGCAGCAGTAAAAGATGGCCTAACTATATGTCCATACACATATGTCCATACAAGCATGCATTTGTCCTCAGGAAGAATAAGGGAAATAACCTCATGCCCAAAATTATCAATGACCATACCTGTCCATAATTCTCCATCCTAATGGCTCCTCAGAGTAGAACCTGCACATAACTACATAATCCTATCCCAATGCATAAACCATCTTCATAAATGGTTATGTGCTAATATGGCATGATAATTAATCATATAGGGTATCCTGCCTTAGATAAGCTTCCACTAATCATCAACATGACTATTTGACTAATACCATTGTCATACTGTGAATAATTCACTTGCAATTTCCATAAAATCCTCATTGTTAAACTTACCGATCAATCCCAGCTATTGTACCATTCACCTGCATGCAATGCTAACATATGAAAATTTAGAGAACCGTCCACCGGTTCCGGGAATAAGGCACCCACCTGAAAAGCTGACTGTCCAAAGCCCAACAGCTGAAAACACCAATTAACTCTAATCCCTTGCTCCAATAAGTTCAGCACACCCGTAACACTCCTGGCACAATACAAAGTCCACTAATTACACTAGGCTCCCAAATATAGCACTTAAAACCACATACAACCTCGAATTCTGAACTGTTAAATTATCACCTGCAGATAGTGCCCAGAAAATTCCAATAAAAATATCACCGCAATCCTTGCGTCGATAGCTTCGAATCGGTACCTTGCACGCCCAAATCAGAGTTCGGTAAGTCAAGATAAAAATTCGGCAAGGGGGTACACTCATACAAAAATCTGTATAAAAACTGTACACTGTTCACTGAGAAAACAGTAATATTCACCTCTGATGAAATCTCAGAAAAATCCAAGAAAAATACGAGCGCGTTCCTTGCGATCTGTAGATGAAAAAAGTTGTATAAGCTCGTTTCCGTCTGATGCTCGTGCGCGAAGATATGGCCAAAATACCCCGCTGCTGTCAAGGAAGTCCACACAGAAAATGGGGTCACTGTTTGCCTCGGGATCCGTGCCAAAACCTCGAAACGAGAAAGCGCGACCAAAACGAAAGATGAAGTCCTACCTCTTAGGAGTCTGCCGGCGCAAGAATCACAGCAAAATGATCTCGGGGTAGCCCAGGGGAGCTAAAACACTGTCGCTGCGCCAAAGAAGAACCCAGGAATGCAACGTCGCGCCGCGCCGTAAAAATGGGGAACCTCGGGATTCGAGCCTCCAAAAATCCCAAAACTCTGCAGGAAGATCAGGACTTGAGATGAAAATCTTCCAAGAAGGGAGCTCGGGAGATCAAGCTTGGGCTGAGAGGAAAAAACCAAAGAAGAGGCTCGGGCTGCCTATTTATAGGCTGAGAAAAACAATTGGAGAAATACCCACTGTGTCCCAAGTTCCGGGCGCCGCCAAATTTCGGGCTGCTACAGTAATGGGCCCGGCCCATTACTGTTCAAAGCCCGACATCGTACGCGGGGCCGGCCACGTAGCCAACCACTGTGCTGCCCCCGGCCATCCGCTGCCGCCCGGAGCAACCACTGCGTCCGCCACGTGGCGTCGCGCCCAGTAGGGGGGGGCCCCCCCGACAGCCCGTGCACCGTCGCACGTGTGGCACCCGTGCACCGCGCACGTCGACTGGTCTGCCTCGGCCGTACGGCACAACTGCCCCGCCGTACGGCACATGCCCCGGTCACCCCACTCCACCGGTTCCGTGGACGGCGGGAGCAACACACACCGACCCAATCACCTCACGCCACGTATGTCCACCCGGATCTACCGTGCACCCGGCCAATTCAGTGGACCGCGCCCGCTGAACCGGCCAACGGAGAGCGCCACGTGGCCCGCCCCGGTGCACGACCTCCGCGGTGGACCGCGCGCCCGACCCGCGCGCTCAGCCGCCTTCCGCCGCCGCACCGGCCGCCGCCAGCTCGCCCACGGCGATCGCCGGAAACACTGTTCCGGCGATGAACAGTAAAATTACTGTAGCAAAGCTCCGAAAAATACAAGTAAAAAGCCCATCTTGACGTTTTTCGCGCGGATGATCTCAAATCCGGCGTCCATTTTGCCAAATTCCAATCCTTTAATTTGCCGGAGGCTCCCGGAAAGGTATTTTTAATCGAATTCCGCGCCGAGCCTAAATTTGATATCCACTCCACGCGTAAACTCTTCTAAACATCCGATGGGGTCCCCCAAATACCTACGAGATCCAAATTAAGCCTCGAGTCCATCTCTTGTGTCCAAAATGGCGCGCGAACATCACCGACATGCCACGTAGGCTTCCAGAAGCTGCTGGTCACACTGTAGAAGCCCTGCAAAGATCCGGGTCACCACACCTGGAACCTGTTCTTGTTTGATAGGGTTGTAGGTGTAGGTCTCCCGGACTTTCGGGCCCTGTTGGTGTCTTCTGCGAGTTGTACTGTGTTTTGCTTTCCCGAACTATAAGGGATCGGGAACTTCGATAGTCGGAGCCTAGAGTCTGTTCTTGTTTGATAGGGTTCTTAGCACCGGTCTATCGGGTTTCCGAACCCTTATGGTGTCGGTCTTTCTGGAGAGTGTAGTGTTCTGTTGTGGGAGCCGTCTGGTGGACAGTGGCCCCAGCTGTGTGACTTCCAGCTTGTGGTTGAGAGTTGGTGTCGTTGGTCGATCTTGTTGATCGTGGTTGGACTTTAGCCTGCATGAGCCATTTATTTGAGCTCGACAGAGTTACGCGGATACTTTCCTCGGTGGGGTCGCTCCCCTCGAGAGCCACTCCGGAGTTGGGCCTGTTACTTGCTATCGCGACTTGTCGACGCCGTCCCTCTGACTGGCCCAGTTAGTGGCAGTCACGGACACCCTACGGTAGACCCGTCCTGTTGAGGATGTGCGGCAGTAGGTGGGCGCAGGTTTGACTGGACCCTTTGAGGCAGTCAGTTTAGATTTGGTGAGTTTGCTGTGTGTGTTAGTAGATGCATCATGTTTCATCTGTTCCTGTTCTTGAGCATCTAGATAGAGGCATAGTAGCTGTAGAGTTACTTTTCCAGCCCTTTCATTCCAGTTTTATATTGTTACTTTATGCCTCTAGTAGACTTAGTGGGCAGACCGTCGGGCTTGTTGCCGGCACCCACTGAGAACTACTTGGGATGTAGTTCTCACACCCGTCGTGGTGTATTTTCCCACAGGGACTTCTACTCCGGTTCCTGCTTCTCCTGTTGCTGCTTCTTCTGATCGAGGTAAGGGAGTCGCGAGATAGTTCCCCACCAGTCGTCATCCAGAGAGTAGATGTACCTTTATTACTTTTGAGAGTTCCTGTTGAGAGAACTTTGTAGTGAGGTATAGAGTTGTATTTATTTTCTACTGCTCGAGAGACTTTTGTACTTTTGGTGAGGACTTGTGTTGTATATAGTTTTTATTTCTAGCAGTTTTACTTTCAGCTCTGATATCTGCTTAGTATAGATGCTCTTTTGCAGGTTAGTCGCTTCGTCTATACGGGCTTCCCGTATGGGCGGCGGATCTGTTGGCGAGCCCGGGTCGCAGTTTCGACGCCGGGGCGTGACACGCAGTGGGCGCGGTCCACGGGAAGGCGCGGGTGCACGGTGGACCGGGGGTGGACACGTGGCAGATCGGGGTTGGTGCGGTGTTGTGCGCGCGGTCCACGGTGCGGGAGCTGGTACCTCGGGCCGCGTGCCCGACAGGCGCGCGTGGGTGCACGTGGGGCGCGACGTGGGCACGCTGACCCGCGGTTCCCGGCGTGGGCGCCACGTGTCGGCCACCGCTTCGGCCACGTGGCGCATGGCCGTTGGCCCAAACAGCTTTTGCTGTTTGGGGTGGACGCGTGGCGGGCTGAGGGAATTCCGGGCGTGAACAGTAACGGGCCGGGCCCGTTACTGTAGCAGCCCGGAATGTCCGGGCGCCCGGTTTTTGGCCCAAAAGTCCAATGGGTGGATTTTCGGGCTGAGCCTATAAATAGGCTGCTTGTTGGGCTTTTGCCCCCTTTCCCGAGCTCTCCTCCCCTCAGCCCCTTTAGCAAAGTTGGAGATCTTCGTGTTGCGCATCTTCTGGCAGAGGCCCGGATTTTTTGGAAGCCGCGGCGTCGACGACTTCGGCATCGGAGCGCAGTGTGGCGATTTTTCATCGGAGGCCCGTTATCGTCGCAGTTTGATCTGAGAGGTCTACAGAGTACTCCGTCAGTATTTTTGGACGATTTCTATGGCGTTGGAATCACGAGAGGTACGTCTTCGACTTTCGTGTTGATCATCTTGCTGGATTCAGAGTTTATGACACGGTTTTCGAGGCATTTCTAAGCTGCTGTTTCTGGTGGAGTTTTTGGACAGCGGCCCCTTGCCGGAATTTTATCTCCGCACCCGAGCGTCGGATTGAAATGAGCCTATACACTTTTTGGATCTGCTCGCGCAAGGATTATCATTGTATTTTTCAGGGATTTTTCTGAGGCTTGCCCGAAGGTATACTATTCCCCTTTTATCTGTGTTTGAGTTTACAGTTGTGTGGTTGTGAGTGTTTGCGCACTGTACTGTGGAATTTGTAACTTGGCCTACGGGGCTCGGATTTGGCGTGCAGGTACCCGTTTCGAAGGTCTCGACGAGACGCTCGCTGTGATATTTTTATCGGAATTTCAGGGCACTTTCTGCAGGTGGAAATTTCAGATCTTCAGGACTGTCTTCTGCAGATTTTGTACTTAGTTTTTTGTGGAATAATGTGTAACCTTGGACCTTTTGTTGTACCCAGGAGTATTTGCGGATGTTTGTGAACCGTTGGTGTTGAGGATTAGTGGAGGTTGTTGCTTCTGGTGTTTTAGCTGTGGAAACTCCGGACAGTTAGCATTTTCAGGTGGGTGGCCTCGTCTTCATGACCTATGGACTGTGCATTAATTCTATCGGTGTAGGGACTTGCATGTTGTAGATGTATTTTGTTAGCATGCTAGAATTTAGGAATGATGTTCCTGATGCTGTTAGATGATCATGTATTTATTGTCCTTCCCTACAAGCCGTTGATTATTGTTATCTTGGAACTTGACCTAGCACCCCGTCATATGTTGCATGTGTAACCAGACTAGTAGAAAACCCTCACTTGGCTAGGGTTATTTCTGCTTTAGACATCCACACTTCTACTTTCCTGGACATAGTGTTCTTCCTCGCCCGGGTAGTGGGCCGAGTGGTCAGGAGTTATCTTTTAGTGTGGGATGCATGTTACACTCGTGCTTGGGAGCAGAGTGGAGTCTGGTAGATGTAGTTGGTTGTTCATCTGTAGCGGGAGCTGTTTGGGTAGACGGCAGTCCCGAGATGTTTTATTCTCTTGTTTTATCTGTCGCCGCTGTGTTAGTGGCAGCGGTATATCAGTGTTAGCAGGACCTTAAACCCAGAACCTTTTTGGACACACATATGATTTTTGTCAACCAAATGGTTTCTTCCAAGCATCGTAGGGTCGCCGGAGTCTGTCTTGTTTGATTGGACGAAGGCATTAGCCCTTCGAGGCTTGGATATAAAACTTGGTTTCAACTGTTTTCCTAAAAAGAACTAAAAATCATTAAATATGGATTTCTTACAGATCAGATGGCTTCAGTAAGAAATGTCACCTTTTTCCTATAAATTAACCACCCGAGATGATTCGAGTGGTCTGGGTTCTAAGGTCTGCCTTCTTCTTGGGACGAGAACAACGAGAGGCTATGCCTAGAGCCTGTTCTTGTTTGGTTTGGATTGTAGGTTCTAGTCTTTCGGGGTTCCCGGACCCTTCCGTGTCAGTGGATGCGATGTTGGCCTGTTGAGGCAGTTGTTCGCAGTGGATGCGGTGTTGGCCTGTTGAGGCAGTTTCTCGCAGTGGATGCGACTTTGTGCTATGAGTTGGTAGAGTGTGATCTAGAGGTTGTTTTTCTGATTTAGTGGTGGAGGTGGTTCTCCCACTTAGCTTTGAGGATCTTGGGGTTCTGGCAGATCGAGTCGTGGAGGTTTCCCGACTCAGCCATGGTCGTGCATTTATCAGATTGAGTCGTTGAGGGTTCTCCGACATAGCTGTGAGAGTGTTTTGGGCTATTCCTGTTTGAGTCGAGGTTCTTTTTCCGACTGAGTTGTGCTTTGAGCTTGGAGTTACCGATCTGTTTGATCGTGGATCATAGCCTGCATGAGCCACATTTGAGCTTGACAGAGATACTTTACAGAGATACTTGAGATGGGTTACTTTTTACTCGAGCGGGTCGCTCCCCTCGAGTGCCACTCCGGAGTAGGCGAGACCGGGTTGTTGTACCGGCGTGAGTTTGAGCTTTTCTATCGCGACTTGTCGTTGCATTTGTCCCTCTGGCTGTGCTGGTGTTGGCAGTCATGGACGTCCTACGTAAGTCCGCTCCTCCGGGACGTAACGGCAGTAGGTTGGCGCAGGTTTGACTGGACCCGATGAGGCAGTCAGTTCAGATTGGGTGATCAGAGATGAGAGTTAGTTGTGGCATCATGTTCTTTCTGTTCCACTCTTTGAGCATCTAGATAGAGGCATAGTAGCTGTAGAGTTTACTTTTCCAGCTTTCCTTACAGCACTGCATTTGTTGCTTTATGCCTCTAGTAGACTTAGTGGGCAGACCGTCGGGCTTGTTGGCGGCACCCACTGAGAACTACTGTGGGATGTAGTTCTCACACCCGTCGTGGTGTCTTTCCCCAGGGACTTCTACTCCGTTCCTGTTGTTCCTGTTGCTGATCCTTCTGACCGAGGCGAGGAGTCGCGAGCTAGTTCCCTACCTGTCGTTGGAGTGTAGCGGTACCCCTTCAGAGGAGAGCTTCAGTAGATTAGTTATTTTATTTTCCTTCTTTGAGAGACTGATGTAGTGAGGATTGTTTGTATTGAGAGCCTGTACACTGATGTATTTATTGGAGATACCTCCCGGTTGAGTTCTGAGTTTGTATATGAGGATATTGTATGATTATCATTTTTGGGAGACGGACATTGTTGTATTTATTTCAGTTGTACAGTGATTGATTAGTTATACAGCAGATTTTATTTATAGCTCTGATATCTGTTTAGCTGTAGTACTTTTCTTGCAGGTAGGACGCTTCGCCTATGCGGGTTTGGCATAGGTGGCGGATCTGTTGGCGAGCCGGGTCGCAGTCTCGACCCCGGGGCGTGACACTTAGCCTGCAGAAAGCGCTCAGTAGGGCTTGTTTCCAGAACCGGTGGACGGTTCTCTCCATTCTGTATGTTTAGGATGCATGCATGTGCCATGTTAGCACATAGCCGTTTATGCGATTGGTTCATGCGATGGGGCAGGATTATATAGCTATGTGCGGATTGACTCTGAGGAGTTGTTATGGATTGAGGATATGGACAGGTGTAGGCATTGATGATTTTAGCATGTGGTTTACTTTTTTAATATTCTTGAGAAACAATTGCATGCTTGTATGGACATATAGTTAGGTGCCACCTTTCACTTACACTACTTATTGGAACTTGACTTAGAAGAAACATGTTATCCTTTTCTCGTTCTTTGTTAGTCAGGCGGTCTGTGTGCTCGGGTGCGAGCAGGGGTCTGGGGTAGTGTAGCCGGGACAATGGTGTCAGGGACGGGTGTGCTGGAATTGCGGTTGACAGGGTTTTGCGGTGACCGCGGATGTTGGGCGGTTGACCGGCGGTGGTATAGGAATTGGTATAGACGCCGGCACGCGGTATTGTCGCGCGCACAAACCGCGGATATTGGGGCGGTTGACCGGATGATGTTACTTTTGCATCAGATTGGGTATCAGTTTTCTCTAGTGGACGGAGATTCCCTGTGAGGACCTGAATCCCCACACGAGTGTGGTTACTGTTGGTTTGGAGGCTTCTGGGAG